>BTHU01000006.1:3700000-3775000 GCA_036184795.1 Tokudaia tokunoshimensis
GGATGGGTTCCTAATTCCTGGCAAGCCTCGGCCAGAAGACAAGGCGCTCAGGAGCAGCCTCTAGAGCCCAGATTCCAGGCAGCACTAATCCCATTACATGAGCATTAAAATTAAAAAGAAAAAAAAGGCACTTGCGCAGCTCCATCCTTTCCATCCATCTCTGCCAGCCCCTGGCCCATCCTCAGGTTCCTAGAAATCTGTGGAGTTCCCCGTAAAGAGCAGAAAATCGATTGAGTGTGACTGAACACAGGAGCCCCGGGCAGCGGCACAGGGACCCTCCAGGGAGAAGCTCTACTTCTGCCATCCACAGTTGGCAATAAGTGAAACTGAATCTCAGCCAGTCTCCTTTCTCAGGCTGGTTCTATCCCCTGTGACAAGTTGATAGAAGAGTTGTCCTAGGGCTGTGGTTGACCTGTTTATGTCCCTTGCATAGTTCACGGTCATTCTCATCATCTCTGTGGATGTTAGGTGGGACCTACACCTGGTGTATTTGTTACAGTAACATCTCTGTGGATGTTAGGTGGGACCTGCACCTGGTATATTTGTTTCTGTAGCATCTCTGTGATCACAGTACCTGATAGGACCAAACTGAGGCTGAAAAAGATTGATTCAGGCACACAGTCTGAGGAACCAGTCCATCAAAGGGGGAAGAAGTGTATGGTGGGGTTATTCTAATCATAATGGGCCAGGAAGTAGATACTGTGACAGGCACCAGAAGCAGTAACCCTCAAGAGGGATTCCACCCTAGACAACCCCCATCTGACATACAACACCACCAAACAGCTGGGAGCCAGGTGCTAACACTTACAAGGAACAGGCTACATTTGAAATCTAACACACACTGCTGTCCTGAAGGAGGATTTTCTGACTTACGTTTTTATTCATCTATTTTATGGTGCTGAGGATGAAAACCAGGGCCTCACAGCTGCTAGGCAAGTGCTCTTCCAACCACTAAGTTGCCTGGAAAAGCCCATCCCTGGATTCTTCCAGATCAGGGCCATCATGTTTGCTCGTCTGAGGGGTATCATTTTTTCTCATTGCTATGACAAAATGCTCAACAAAAACACCTTAAGAAAGCGGTTCATTCTGGGTCACAGTTTGAGGGTACTCTCCACCATGGTGGGGACTTACAGTGCCAAGAGCATGAGGCAGCCTGTCACATTGCATCTACAGTCATCAACTAAAGAGAAGTAAGGCTAGAACTCACCTCAGTTTCCTCAAAGATAGATACTAACTAGAGAGAGGTTATCAGGACATTTACTCACATCATCTACCTTCCTTTTTAACATCAGCCAGGCAATTGTGGCACACACCTTTAGTTCCAGCACTCAGGAGGCAGGGGCAGGTGAATCTCTGGGTTCAAGGCCAGCCTGGGTTACAAAGTGAGTTCTAGGATAGTCAGTGACACACAGAGAACTGTGTCTTGAGAAACCAAAAAAATTACTAATATTCTCTGTATCTGTTTCTCAAACTTACATGAGGGGTGTGCAATGATTAATCTTTGGTTGTCAACTAGACAGAATCTAGAATCAGTTTGGAGACAAAGTGGTTCATCTCTGAGGTCCTGTCCAGAAGATATTAACTGAAGAAGGAAGATGTACCCCAGACGTACTCCATGGACTTCAAACAAAGGAGCGGGGTTGGACTGAGCACCAGTGTGGTGGACTGAATATGCTTAGCCCAGGGAGCGGCACTATTAGGAGGTGTGGCCTTGTTGGAGTGGGTGTGACCTTGAAGTGGGTGTGGCCTTATTGGAGTAGGTGTGGCCTTGTTGGAGTAGATGTGACCTTGTTGGGGTAGGTGTGTCACTGTGCATGTGGGCTTTAAGACCCTCATCCTAGCTGCCTGGAAGTCAGTCTTCTCCTAGCAGCCTTCAGATGAAGATGTAGAACTCTCAGCTTCTCCTGCATCATGCCTTCCTGGATGCTGCCCTGCTCGCACCTTGATGATAATGGACTAAACCTCTGAACCTGTAAGCCAGCCCCAATTAAATGTTGTCCTTATAAGAGTTGCCTTGGTCATGGTGTCTGTTCGCAGCAGTAAAACCCTAACTAAGACAACTAGTATCCACTGCTCTGTACTACGTGACTTTCTAGCAGTGTGACTTCATGCCAGGGTGGATAACACTCTGGAACTGAGTCAAAATAATCCCTTCCTTACTGAAGTTCCTTGCCAGGGATTTGCTCACAGCTAATGCAGACACATCTGTGGGGGCCAAAAATACAAGGAGAAGGCTGAGGCATTGAAAGAATGAGCAGTTGACATGGTTTATCTCAGGACTGATGGGTTGTGGGACCAGTGGAGTTGTGGAGGATGTAGGGAGAGCTTGACCAAACTGACCATAAAATCCTGGGTGTAGTTGACATTTGTTATAGAACAAACTGTTTGAAGAGATCTGTTTACACCCTGGAAGAATCGAGGGAAATGCCATGTTTTGTTTTGTTTTGTTGGTTTTTCGAGACAGGGTTTCTCTGTGTAGCCCTGGCTGTCCTGGAACTCACTCTGTAGACCGGGCTGGCCTCAAACTCAGAAATCCACCTGCCTCTGCTCCCAAGTGCTGGGATTAAAGGCATATGCCACCACTGCCCGGTGCCATGAGATTTATAACAGGGCCACTGTTTGAAAATTTTTAAAACTGTTAGGTGTGAGAGTGTTTTGCTCACGTATGTCTGTGCACCACATGCGTGCCTGGTGCCCGTGAAGGTCAAAAGAGAGCAGCAGGGTCACCCTTTAGTGACAGGGTGGGTCCTAAATGGGAGGTAGGCAGGAGACAGTGAGATAAAGTCGGGAAAGTTTGAGATCAAGAAGTATCACACAGGCTGTTGGCTCATGTAGGCAAGTTTATTAAGAAGTATGGCGCCTTCTGTGCTGTTTCCAGAGGAGAAATGGGACAGAGTCATCAGAAACTATCATACACTAGGCTGAAGTCAGCAGGAAGCTAATCCAGCAATATCGCATAAGGGGAACACGGCATCTCAAGAACATTATAGACCCACGCTGTTGGACAAGTTGATTTCTCAGGACCAGAAGCCACAACTCCCTCCAGGCTCTGGCCCCAGGCCGTTACCAACTCTGTATATTCTTGGTTCCTTTTCTATACACCAGGGTCTTGGGGGAAAACCTTGCGTTTGCCCAACCCTCCACAGGATTCACAAAAACTGGAGTTAAGGATGACGTGACCCACCATGCGGATGTCTGGAACTGGACCTGAGTCCTTTGCAAGAGCGACAAGTGCTCTTAGGCTCTGAGCTACCCCTCAAGCCCACAGAAAACAGTGACTTTAATTCCAGCCGGCTGGGAAGCTGGTGGTCCCTGTGGTGAGAGTGGGAAGGGACCAGAGAGCTCACTCCCTTTGTTATCCATCATCACCTCAGTTCTTGCCTCTAGTCTTCATTCACACAGTTGAGGAGAGAGGAGCCTTTGGGTCAGACCACTTTGTAGTCTGAGAATTTGGGGCTAGAGGGGAGTTGTCGGCCGGGCGTTGCATTCCAGAATCAGTCTCTCTTGTCCTTATTCCACTCCCAGCCCAGGATGGAGTCTTCTCTCTCCACCAACAAGCCTTTCTCCCCACTCAGCCTTGGGACCTGGCTTATTTAACAGGAAGCAGAATGTGTACTGAGAGAGGAAAGCCATAGCTTGGATCCCCAGAGCTTGGATTCCCACACTGCTGCACCCAGCACACAGTATGGCTAGGATCCCCACACTGCTGCACCCAGCACACAGTATGGCTAGGATCCCCACACTGCTGCACCCAGCACACAGTATGGCTAGGATCCCCACACTGCTGCACCCAGCACACAGTATGGCTAGGATCCCCACACTGCTGCAGCCAGCACACAGTATGACTAAGATTCCCACACTGCTGCAGTCAGCACACAGTATGGCTAGAACTCCCCATGCCACTGCAGCCAGCACACAGTATGGCTAGGATCCCCACACCGCTGCAGCCGGCACACAGTAGGGCTAGGACTCCCACACTGCTGCAGCCGGCACACGGTTTGGTATGACTAACTCATCCAAACAGGATTGCTGCCTTCTGCTGAGTCCCCAGAGCCTAACAAGCACTCAACACAAACCAAGGGATGGCGTCTGTATGTATCCTGGTGTGTCCTCTTCCTCTTCCATAGAGAGGACATCTGAGTAGGGTGATTCAGGTCAGCTGATGTGTTATTGTCTCTGGCCACTTCCCATCATACCTAAGAAACCATCCCTAGTAAATCCTCCCCAGTGACGCATGGGTGCCTGACCACAGCCTTGTGTCACCTGCTACTGACTGAGAGCCATCCATCGGATGCTATAGGTCAACCACTTAGGGCTCCGGTCCCCCTTTCCTGCCTCCCTGCCCTACAGCCTAACATCTGGAATCAAACCAGAAACTCGCTCCGTTATCCAGATGCTTGCTGTGAGAAGCCAAACATCTGTGCGGTGGAAACGAGGACACATTGGGTCTAATGGGTATTGGGTCTGTCTCTCCCAGCGCATCTGGGATGAAGGGCTTCAGGGCGTCAGGGATCCTCTTGCCTGTGTGAGGACCATCCGCGGCCAACATAGACCCAATGCCCAACTGCTTCTTTCATGACTTCCAAGCAAAGGATAAGCACAGGAAGTCTGTGGTCACAGCCATGCCTGCCAAGCCTTTTACAGAATCTGGTCTGGAAGAGATGAGAGACAATGGGGCTGGGGGCGGGGCTGGGGCGGAGGCATTTGGCTCTTTTATTCCCAAGCTGCAGTCAATCAGACAGACAAGAAAGGCGGCCCAGGGAGGCAGAAGCTGTTAATGAAAACCTCCTCTGCTCCCCTTGGGGGCTTGTAATGGCTTCAGGAAAAAACGTAGCTCCTCCCTTCCATACATGACCTGGGCCTTGCTTTCCACGCCTGTAGAAGGAGGACCCCACCCTCTCCACGTGTCTCGCAAAGGGGAGGTCTTTGGAACTGGGGTGTTGCGAGGTTTCAACAATAGGACGGGAAAGGACGCCATCATAGGGTTATTCGGTGATGGCAAAATCCAAGCAGCGTTTCCAAGCTGAACTCTTTTGGGGGTTCCGGGGGTACGGGGCAAGTTGGACCCAGAGGTACCTGCCCTGATGGAGTTCTCCTCCCAACAGGGGACAGACAGGAGACTACTAAAGGCATGAATAAGCAAAGCGATTTTGGTGGTCACGCTACAGAAAAATTGAGATCTCCCCTGTGACCTGATCGGATTGGCAGCCTCAGAGGAGATGGTGCCCCTAGGCTGAGGGGTGGCTTGTTTGCTTGGCTTGGGCTGTCGCGTTTGAAGTGAGATCTCACTCTGGAGCCAACTAGCTTCCAATTCCCAACTCTCACGCTTCAAGGTTTTGATCCCAGGATTACAGGGTGAGCGGCCATGCCCCAGCAGGTGACATTTCGGGGGACTGAGAACATAGGTAAAGCGGGAGCAGACGCAGACATGGGGGGAGAGCCCTTGCTGTCTGCAAAGCCCCGCATCTGTTCACACTGCTATCTTCAGGGACATGGAGGGACGGTCGCTTCTGGAGACACCACGGATTGATTTGCTTCTAAAAGACCTTTTTTTTTTTCAAAAGACATCGTCATCTCAGATTGAGAGTTTATTATAGTCCCTGTCATTACTCTCCAGGTCCAGAGACACCCCCTCCCCACATCCAGGCCAATAGTGAAGACATCTTAGGAGTATCTCGCCTCTGCTCTAAAATGGGGTTTGCTGAGACCTACCTCTTCTTCAGCCAGGATTCTGCTCGACCCCGGGTACATGGTCCCCAAAGCTGGTACTCAAAGCTTGGGGGTTGAAGAAGGCAGCTTGGTGAACGCTGGGTACCTAAGCTGATATTTTAAACTGACTCTTAGCATGCAGACACCCTCTCTTGTTGCAGGATATTAAGTGAGGTGGGAAGGGGTGTCCCCCAAACCATTATTATCCTGCTCAGTTTCGTGATCTGTTAAACAGGGGGGAGGGAGTGGGGGGAATGAGCTCTGAGAGGGGATGAGCTTGAAGTAGTGTCTCTTCTAAACCCCAAACCCAAAGGCTGAGCGGAACTGACTGACAGGCCCTGTAAATGCCATCCCCTCCCCTCCAAGGACAGTACAATCCCTGGATCTGAAAGTTGGCAGGAGTGGGGAGTGGGGGGGGGGGCAGAGACTTTCTTGGGAAAGCAAGAGCTTTCCAACAGATAGACGACAGGACTTGGCTCTCAGCTCTCACTAGCTGCGCAGCCTTGCACAAACCCCTCACCTTTCTGAATCTCTCCACCTCTTTATCCATCGACAGACACGGTGCTGGGTCTTACCACGGAGGTTTCTGTAAGGACTCAACGAGATCATGAGATGGAAGTGCCTGCCCCAGACTCTTCGAACACAGCCAGGTAAACCACACTGCTGGTGCAGTCGCTGCTGGGCCTCTAAGCCCAGCTGGACATTCGCTAAACCTGTGTGTCTTCCTCTCCAGCCAGTTCTGTGTCCCCACCTGCCCAGTGGCCAGGCCTCTGGGCCAGTGGTTGGGTGTCATGCCTAGCGTTGTCCCCAGTGGGTGTCCAAGGCTAACCCCACCCCCCACCCCAGCACAAACACTTAGGAGTAAATCTCACAGCCACGACCACCACAGCAGCATTAGCATGGGCTAATGTATGTATTATTTACAGAGTTTCCCGATGTACTCAGAGAACTCCCCTGAGAAGAATAATTGTGCACAGGGAGGTACGTTTGAATAATATTTACAATTAATTTCCATCGACAGACTAACACGGCAGGACCTCTGTGCCGCACAGATGGGCCCTGGGTTGCCTTCCCGCTAACCACTCCCCTGAGAAAGCTCGGAGCTTTTAAATACCGCTGGAGCCCTCTGCTCTCTCCAGCTCTCTGGTGCTTCCACTCAATGCTATAGCCTCGTGGCTTCCTCTCCCTAGCGGAGAAGGGGAGGGATCCAATATGCAGGCCTGAGCAGATCAGTCTGCACCTGCCTCCCCAGCCCTGGTCTTCTGTCCACCTCCTGCTCCCTGCAGCCCAGCCCTCAGAGCCTTCCCAGGGTTCTCCCCCTCCCCAGGAGTCCTGGCCTGGCCTGCCCTGCCACCCTTGCAGGTCTACCTGGAGCCCTCCAGGACCTCCCACCCACTCAACACCAGCTCACTCTCTGGGGGCAGCACCAGTCTTTGTATCCCTGGCCTTGGCAAAGTCTGACCCTCCCCATGAGGGTAGACAGATCCACTTGAACCTCACAACCACAGACCCCAAGGTCCCTCTCTCGTCAAGGGAACACTAGGAATGATGTTTCAAGAGCTGTGTGAAAGAGATGGCTCAGCAGGGATGGAGGTTCTGAGGTGGCATTATTCCCTCCTCCCTCCTGTCTTCCTTCCTCCCTTCGGTTCTCCCTCCCTCCTCCCTCCCATCCTGCTTCCATAGGCTGACAAAGGTGAAGTCTCAGGCAGCAGAGTGGTTCCAAGCCCCTAGGCCCCATATCACTTCCTAGCTTTTGGCCCTTACTTGAGTTTCTGCATGGCCCACAGGGACACAGCATCCTCCTCCCCCAGGTTCAAGCACAGACTGGAGTGCTCCCTTGGCATCTGGATGCTCAGAAGCACACTCTGCTCCCCTCCCCCACACTCCAGCTGTCTCCCCTTCTTGTCCCTCCACATCACGTCTTGTTCCCATGTTCCCTCAGCTCATCGCCCACCCAGGGTACATCCGTGAGGCAGTCTGCTGGGTCTCAGCTCCAGAGAAGGTGCTGCCCCTGTTGGGTCTTTGGAGGGACACAGGGGGGCCACCGCAATTTGCCAGCTGCAGGGATTATATAAGTCCTGGGAGAAGGGGGGGAGGGAGCTAGGCTGTGAGAAGCCATGAGGATAAGACTGAAGGTTTCACTTAACACTTGGCACAAACGGACATCAAGTCAGAACAGGGGTGTTGTGACAGCCAGGAGGAAGAGGGTAGGCTCTAGAGGGTCAATGTTGACTGGTGTAACACTCCTGTTGGTCAGCTTTTCTGATGGCAACAAGATTTCCTGGTCCCCTGCCTGGCCTGGCCAGCCCTGGTGTCCAGGAAGTACACTGTCCAAGAGGCCATGAGGCCCCAGTCACAGACAGGCACCTCTGTTGACATGATGAATCCCATACCATGGCATGCCTCAGTTGCACATTTGTAGCCCTGGGGAGTCGTGTGTGTGTGTGTGCATGCATATGCATATGTGTGTGTGTGTGTGTGTGTGTGTGTGTGTGAGAGAGAGAGAGAGAGAGAGAGAGAGAGAGAGAGAGGGAGGGAGGATGGGCACACAGGGCTATTTTTAAACCTCCCTTACTGCTCCCAATCTCCGAACATTCAGGCTCCAGCTTGGATCTGTTCAGAACTGCCTCATCTTAAGACCCAACCAGGGAGGAACAGTCTGTCCCCTGATGAAGTGTGACTCCCAGCAGTCTAGAATGCCAGGCCGGAGGACACACATCTGTGTGTTACGCCCTGGTGGAAAAGTGGCTTGGAAGGAACAGAGAACAATGCGCGGGCCAGAGGCCTTGGACGGGAGAGGCTGACCTACCAGGGACGGGAGAGGCTGACCTACCAGGGACGGGAGAGGCTGACCTACCAGCTCCTCCCTACGCTTGCCCTGCAGATCTCAGGGTGTGCGTGATGGGAGCCAGGGAGGCTGAGGCTGGAGAGTAAGACTTTGGGTTGCTCTGCAAACAACATGTAAAACTTCAAAAAGACTATTAAGATGCTCACATGAAGGAAAAACAAAACAGTATTTATGGCTAAAACCCCAAACCCATTAGCTCCCCCGACTCTTCACCTTCCTTTGAGCCAGGCGAACTGGGGTTCAAATCCAGTCTCTGCCAACATTGAACTGGGTCCCCTTGGGCCAGCTGCTTAACCTCTCTGAAACTCTGCTTCCTCATGTGTATGAGGTTTCTCTGAAGAATAAACGAGAAGGAACGTGTGAAATGCTTAACATGCACGGGACGTATTAAATAAATGCACATGGCCCCGTCCTCGGTGAGGGAATGAGCTGGTCTTTGCTACTGATGAACGTGTGATGTTGAGTGAGTCACTTCCCCTGCCAGGGGAGGGGAAGCCTGACCTTGGGCTGCCCACCGGCAGGGCTGTGATGCCACAGATGATGCCACCACCTGAAACCGCCCCGCCCCCCAGCATCTGCCGCCTGTAGCTCCGTCTCCCCGTGGCTCAATGGTGTGAGATATCCTGTACCCACATCCTTCAGGGTTCTCTGCCTCTTCTCACACACACACACACACACACACACACACACACACACACACAGCCCTGTGTTGCCCTTGCAAGGTTCTATGAAGCCCCTCAGGTCCTGGTCCTCCCCGTTCTTCTGAAATCCAAAGTCAAGGTCATGGAGAATGAATGGGGGGGGTGTGGCGGGTTTTGCTGGATGGACTGTCATTGTTGCCATAACAGGTCTGCAATGGGTTTGTAGTGACATCCTTACCCACGCTGGGGACTGTGCGGTGTGTTTGGGGGCACACACAGTGAAATCGTGTGTCATTCGTTATGTCATTCACATCTGGGGTCTTGGCTTCGGAGACCCTCCCTTTGCTGAGTCAGTCAGAGCTGGTCCCCTACGCCAGCTGCGGAGGCTTAGGTTGCTTGTCTGCCATTTTGCTGGAAGGGAATCCCCGCTCAAAACATGAGCCGCCTCGTGCAAAACAGTGGGCACTGGAGCATACACAAAGGCTCCTGGCGTGTCTCCTATTTCAGGAGACAAGTCCCTGGGCGTCCCTGGCATCCCTGGCGTCTCTGGGCAACCCTGGTCTGTGGCGCCTGTGGGGTCATTCCCAGGTAAGGTTCAGAGGGTACTGGTCTCCTTCTCATTCACCGAAGCCTTCTCGTTCAACGATGACATCTTGGTGAAGTTCCTGTGACTTGGGTAGGAGGAGGGCCCTGTGTCCTCGCTCAGAGCGTTGACCAGGCGGGAGAAAAGGGCCACCTTGAATTTTCTGAAGTCGTGGCCCATGAAGACATACAGAATGGGGTTCATGCAGCTGTTGGCGATGGCGATGGCGGTGGCCAGGGGCAGCCCCAGGCTGAAGACAGAGCCCGGCACAGCTGTGTGGTGGAGCTCCAGCAGGTAGAGGGTGTGGTAGGGGCACCAGCAGAGGAAGAAGGTAATGATGATGGTGATGATGATCTTGAAGGGCTTCTTGGTCTTGGCCAGGCGATTGCGCTGCAGCTTGAAGACGATGGTGAGGTAACATGCCGTGATGACAATGACGGGGATCAGGAAGCCGCAAAGGAAGCGGGTGACGGTGACGGCCGCGTGTCTGCTGTACGCTGCCGAAACTGTTTGCGCGTGGGTGGGATGGGGGAGAGACTCCGCGGCGGCCAAGCTGAAGTTGTTGAAGCAGGTTATCTTCCCGTGCATTTCGGCTGTGTCCCGGAAGACGAGGGACGGGGAACTCAAGAAGAAAGCCAGGACCCAGACGGCCATGCAGGTCATGTAGGCCAGCCGGACGCTGCGGTGGTTCTGGGACCAGACAGGAAGCAGCACGGAAATGCAGCGGTCGAAGCTGATGACGGTCAGCAGGAAGACGCTGGTGTACATGTTGTGGCCGAGCAGAAAGTTGCTGATCTTGCACATGGCCTTCCCGAACACCCAGTGGTAGTCCATGGCGGCGTAGGTGATGTGGATGGGCAAGAAGATGTTGAACAGGAAGTCAGCCACTGCCAGGTTGACGAACCACACGGTGTTCACCGTCTTCTTCATCTTGAAGGTGGTGATGACAATCACCAGGCCGTTGCCTAGGATTCCGAGGAAGCACACCAAGCTGTAGACCACCACCAGGAAGATCCGGAGCACCTTGTCCTCCAGCAGAACCACCTCCTCCAAGTCCACGATGTAGTCTAGGCCGTCAGAGTACTCATCGTGGTAGAGGCTGGAGTCGTTGTAAGCCTCGTACTCCATCTCTACAAAGGAAGACAGGGTCATGGGCTAGAGACCTCCGTGGACAGGCGCTGAGGTGTTGCCTGGCACCGCGGAGGCTTCTTCCTCGTCTGAGCAAGGCTGGGGTCGTTAACTCAGCCATTTCCCCTTTTGCAGTTTCTTTCCTTTATTTTGCATTCGTGTGCCTGTTTGTGTACACATGTGTGCATGTACACGTGTGTATGTACGTGCACGTACATATGCTCACGTAGGCAAGTGCATGTGGAGGGCAGAGGGGAATGTCAGAGAAGACAGGGTCTCTCACTGAACATGAAGTTTATTAGTTCATCTAGCCATCTTCTCAGCCCCATCTTCCTCCTCCTCCTCCTCCTCCTCCTCCGGGACAGGGTCCCACTATGAAGCCCTGATCTACCTGGAACTCACTATATAGACCAGGCTGGCCTCGAACTCAGAGATCCATCTTTCCTGGCCCCCTAGGTGCTGGAATCCTTCTTTGGCTCTTTTACAAATACCTGCCACCGTCTTGCAAGGCAGGCACTATTAAGGGTTAGCATACAGAGACAATAACAGCTAGGCCCCACAGGTTCAGGTAGGAATAAGAGGTCAGAGAGAGACCCAGCCCCAAACAAGCCGATGCTGTAGAGGAGGAATGGGTTGGGACACTTGTGGTGGTTTGAGTGAGAGCGGCCCCTATGGGCTCATATGTTTAAAGACTGGGCCCCCATTTGGTGGAACCATTTGGGAAGGATTCAGAGGTGTGGCCTCGTTGGAGGAGGCGTGTCCCTGGGGTCAGGTGCTGTCTCCGTCTCCTGCCCGTGAGAAGTGACTACTCAGCCGCTGTTCTGCTACTTGCTAAACCGTGTATAGACCCTAACCTTCTGAACAGTGAGCCCAATTAGATGCTTCTTTTTATGAGTTGCCTCGGTCGTGGTGTTTTATCAAAGCAATGGAGCAAGTGACTGAGCCGGGCAGTGGTGGCGCACGCCTTTGATCCCAGCACTCGGGAGGCAGAGGCAGGCGGATTTCTGAGTTCGAGGCCAGCCTGGTCTACAGAGTGAGTTCCAGGACAGCCAGGGCTACACAGAGAAACCCTGTCTCAAAACAAAGAATAAGTGACTGATATGAGGCTAGGTGAGGAAAATGAGGTTGCCCTCTGCCCCAACCCGAGTCTCACCTGCCTCTTAAGGATGTTTCCCTCCCGTATACTCTGTGTGTGAGCATTCCCTAGGGCATACACAATCACACCAGCTCAACATGCAGTGGGGGAGGGAGACTGTGTCTGTGACTGTGGTTCCATTCACATGTTCAAAGCCCGGGGGACAGCCATCCTAGCATCCTCCCCTGACCCCGCCTGCTGATGGCCACTAGCCCTCTTTGGAGACATGGGCCCCTACCTTTGGAGATCTTCACCGTTCACCGTTGCAGAACAGAACTCCAGTCCAGTTCCTCGGCTGCTTGGTCACTGTGCGTGGCTGGAAATGCCTGCAGGGAGGGAAGACAAGGCAGGAGGTGAACTCAGAGTCCAACAAGGAGGAGACAGAACCCAGAGAAGTAAGAGTCACTCAGCTGAGGTTTCCCTGCTGGGAAGCGGGGCTTTGAACATAGACCCAACTGGCTCTCCCCAGATCTGTTGCCATACCTCCTTAGCACCGGCATATGGGGCTAAAGACTGGGGGTGGGGTACAGTCTGAAGATGCTGTGCAGATTGTGGGGGGACCCTGTGGACACTCACCAACACTAACCCACCAGGCAGTGGGAGGAGAGAAGGTGGAACGGTCACTTCCCAGGCACCTATGACACATGGGTCCATGCCATCTAGCCTTGCCAGGGCCTCTTCCCAGTAGGCATTGCTGCTCTCAGTTATGAAGTGTGGACGCTCAGCTGGTAAAGACACTGGCTGCTGAGGCTGGCAACCCAAGATCGGTCCTGGGGACCTACACACTGGAAAGGAAGCAAGTCTTCAGGATTGTCCTCTAACCTCCACACATAAGCATGGTGCGCACGTTCATGCCTACACACATACGTGTGTACATACATGCATGCATACATGCTTGGAAAAATAGAAATGTGGAGAATAAAATGGCTCATGTTTATAATTCTGGCACTTGGGGAGGCTGAGGCAGGGGGATGATGAGTGTCTAAGGAAAAATGTGTGAAAAATGAGGCTTAGAAAGCCTTCTTTGGGCCTGCTGGTCACCATGAGTTAGATACAGACCTCCCTGTCCCAGTGACCTTGTGTGGGGACAGTGACCCACACAGCACCCAAGCGTTTACAAGGCAGACTGCCAAGCTGGTCCTCATTTGGTCTCCATAGCAACCCTGCTGGGTTCCCATGCCATGCCTTGAGAGTTTAGGAACTTGAAGGTGCCTGAGGCAGTGGTTAGGTGTGGGGTTCAAATTTGTCACCTGCAAGTGTGCCCTTCTGGGGTGTATGACTTCTCTCTGAGCTTCAGGCACCCCACTGATAAAGCAGGCACGTTCAGATCCCAGAATGTGTTCATGTGTTAGAGAGCAATGGACATCAGGACACAAGACGCTTAGCTTGGCACAAATGCACGGAGAACCGTCGACACTTAGGAGTGAAACCCTTAGTATTAATCCCAGTGGGACTGCCAGCCAAAGCCTCCCTTGTTACCAGTCAGCCGCCTTGTGTTCAGGGCTGCCCCTCTGCAGCCTGGGCTCACCTCTCATTATGGGGGAAATCACTTTTGTTAAGTGAAAGTCACTTTTCACTGAGGCTATGAGATCAAGGGATGCAGACGTGAGCTTGCACACGGCCACACTTTGCAGAGCCTATTCCAAGGGTATCCAAGGGATGGAGAGAGTAGAATGGACAGACAGAGTGGGGATACAGTGCAGAGGATGGGTGTTCACATAGCACCTGTGGATTCACACCCCTAGTGCTGGGTGGGGGGAAGGGAGGATGAGAGAGAAAGAAGGAAAGAGGGAGGGAAAGAGAGAGGCCCTAATGTTGGGAAAGACTTACTGCCTATGACAACATGAGGTGCCATTTTCAACTCAGTTGTTCAAGGGCTCGGCTGAGTCCTTGGAATAGGGCTCCCAGTCTGCGAAGTGTGGGTACATGGAAGCTCACAAAGGCCCCACTGCATGTGTGTTCATACGTGTGCATAGATGGGTGTGCATGTGTAAGTATGTGTGTAAGCAAGTGTGTAGGTATGTGTGTATACCTGTATGAGCATATGTGCATGTGTGCACATACATGTACATACATGTGTGTAACCATGTCTGTGAGCAAGGATGTGTGCATGTGTATAAGCGTGTATGGAGTACATGTGCATGCAAGCATGTGTGCAAGCAAGTGTGTATGCATGTGTGTAAGCAAGTATGTGTGTGAGCATGTGTGTAAGCATGGATTTAAGCACGCCTGCAGAGGACACAGGCATCTTCCTTAATCTCTTATCACTTTATTGCTATGGTTCTAGGGATTGAACGTAGTCCTTGATGGTAGAGTGAGCCATTTCCCCAGCTTCTCTGGTGGCCCCCTTTAACCTGGTAGCAAGGGCTACCATGTGGCTTGGGGAGCAGAAGCCCCTGCCTGACCAAGCTCACAGATGGGCGAGAAAGCCATCTAAAGCTGGCAGGGCCCAGAGCTTAACTGCTGTACCGTGGAACTTCAGGAAAGCTGCCGCGTGTGTGTGTGTGTGTGTGTGTGTGTGTGTGTGTGTGTGTGTGTGTGTCCCCATGGTCCCAGGCACAGGGGGATGGAAAACAATTTCCTTAGGGTCTCTCCCCACGGTGGACTCACATGCATAGACAGAGAGGTAGTGCTGGGCCAGGGAGAGCCCCAGATATCCCAAGAAGAAAGACGGGCTGGCATCCAGTTTTCTGGGACATTTTCTGAGTTGGTAAAGGCCAAGCAGGAACTAGGATGTGAAGGCTGAGAGAGGAGGGAGGGAGGGAGCTCAACCCATTGGCCCACACCGAGGCACAGGGGATTCGGAGGAGCTCCCTGCTCTGCCGGCCATAGGAAGATGACCCAGATGATGTCATGTCTGGTTTGTAGGCTGGGCTGGGAGTAGCTGGGGTCAGAGGCTGAGCCAGGGCCAGCACAGCAGGCTCCTCTGATGACGTAGCCTTTGCCTCTGTGCCCCCAGCCCCCCAGGAAGGTGAAGGAAGCCTCTCCCTGCACAGCACTGCCCCAGCCTGAGCTATATGAATTTTTCGGGGAGCTAGAGTCATCTCAGTTGCCTTATCTATAAGGGGACATGAAGGGAAAGGGCTGCCAGGTCCTGTATTGTAAGAGGTCGCAAGGATTCACCTTCAGTGTGAGGCAAGGACTGGCTCCCATACGCCTCCTGAATACCCAAATCCTAGCATCCATTTCTAAAACAGTATAATATCTGCATATAAAACCACACGCATCCTGCCGGATACTTTAACTTTCCTGGGGATTCAGTTTAATGTCTAATGTCATGGACACGCCGTGAGCACAGTCTTTGTAGAGCAGAATGTTGTGACGGGAAATGACAAGAAAAGGCCACACATGCTCAGGGCACAAGCAGTTTCCGCCCATATACGTTCACGTTCACGTTCTCTCTCTCTCTCTCTCTCTCTCTCTTCCTTTAAAAACTTTTTTGCTTGTCTTTTCTACTTGGTGTTTGTTTGTTTGTTTGTTTGGAGAGAGAGAAAGTCTTGTTTTGTAGGTCTTCAAACTAGTGATGCCCTGTCTCCGAGTGCCAGGATTATGGGCGTCTGCCGTCACAACCGGCTTCCCAAAATTCTCTTCATCTAAGGCTGGTCAGATCCAGGGGACAGGAAAATCCATTTAAACGGAGGGCTGGCTATGCTCGGAACTGGCCAGGCACACTGTGCTAGGATTGACCTTCCTAACCCCTCCAGTGGCCTTTGTCAAGGTAGATGGGGAAAGGCCAGCCAGGGAGGCCTGAGAAATGGTATGTTCCAGTCCATCTGCCTCCTGCTTGGGCTCAGGGCCAGGACATGGGCGCGGGGGCTGGCCACTCCTGACTCCCAGGTTCTATCAGTCATGACAAACACCTCCCTCCTGCTGCCCAGAACACTGTGCGATCACAATGGTTGCCTGGCCTCTGCCAACTCCAAGGAGATAGAATAATCCTGTCCCTCCAGTTCCTCACACTCCCCCACCACAACCGGGAAGCTCACAGGATAAAGACATGGGACCCTATATGCATCCCATGTCTACATGCGTAGCTCACCCAGGCCAGAGTGCTTGCTCCATGTTAGACACGCCTCTGCGACGTTCAGATGACTTCACAGGGAAACCTCCACTTGGTGAATGAGGAAAACTGGTTCAGAGAGGTGAGGCCTCTTTGCCGGTAGCCACACAGCTGGGGAGTGTGAGCTGCAGAGTCTGATTCCCCCCACTCAAAGGAAAGGCTCGCACACCACCATTCCCCTGAAGATTGGGCGGCCCCCAGTCCCACCTCTCGAAGCCTCTAAGCTTGCATCCTGAGAGCTCAGCCCTCCCCTGCCCTGCCCCCACAAAAGTGTCCTCTCTCAGCTTCCTTCCCGGGGGGCTCCCTTCATTGTCCCCCTTAAGGTCACTGTAAGCAGCTATCTGTGAAGAGCCAATACCTGCAAAGCTGTCTGTCTCCAGTAGCACTAGAAGGCACCCACAGAGAAGCGCCCTTGAAGAAATTGTGGTTAAGAGCAACATGGCTCCCCTTGAAGAACTGTTACTTCCTCTATCTCGAGGATCTGTGATCAAGATTAATCACCTCTCCCCCTTTTCATGTGGCCACAAGAAAGCTCGAGGTCGCCTTTGCAGATCCGGGCGGTGACTCCCTTAACTCCCCATGCTTGCCACAGCGGCGGGTCCTTGTGTATCTAACCCTGTATCGGTTTCGGTTCGTTGTGATAGATAATGGCTGAGTTACACACAGTCACCCAGACTGAACCCCATTATCCTCATTAGCTGCCAGACTCCACCATCCTCAGGGGCAGTATGGCTGTCGCGCCTCTGTGAAGGTGAGGGAGCACGGCTCATGCCGTGCTCAGCCCGTGACTGCTTCATGCCCAGATCACTCCAACCTCCGCCCTTGGTTGAAGAACACAGAACACACTCTTTTGAGTCTGCCACACCCTTCCTGGCGCCCCAGGGTGCCCTCCCCTCTAACAAGACATCTTCCTTGTGGTCGTTTTGGTAGGAATGTCCCCCTCCCTGTGGGCTCATATATTTGAAAGCTTAGTCACCAGGGAATGGCACTAGTTGAAAGGATTAAGAGGCGTGGCCTTGTTGGAGGGAGTGTGTGTGTCACTGTGGTGGTGGGCTCTGGGGTTTCAAAAGCCCATACCAAGCCCAGTGTCTCTCTGACCATAGACCAGGATGTCTCTCTCAGTTACCTTCCCAGAGCCTAACTGCATGCCGCCATGCTCCTGCCGTGATGATAACGGACTGACCCTCTGAAACAGTAAGTGACCAATTAAATGTTTCCTAAGAGTTGCCATGGTCATGGTGTCTCTTCACAGAGAACAGTGACTAAGACACTTCCTCTTGTCCCACTTTTATGAGCCCTGCCCCTCTCAGCCAAGGAGCTCACCCTCCCCAGATTCCAGAACTGTCTGGCTGAGGTCAGGAACACACATGGGGTCGCTGATGAAGCCAGCATGTCAGTCTGCCTCTCCTGTCCTCAGTTCCCCTCAAAGCCCAGGGGCAGGACAATTATCCTGCCTTCCTCAAGGCTGCCAGAGTCTCCAAGCTTCCGCCATCTGACACAGGAGCCTACGGGGACCCGCCTGCTCCACAAAACCTTAGGCCTGTCTCCTCCTTTCCCTAGGACAGTCCTGTGGATCTCTAGGAAGAGACACAGACACAAGGAAGAGGGTGCAGCCAAGGGCGTCCATGTAGGAGGCCTCTGAAGTCAACACCCCTTCCTGGGCCTCAGTAGTACCTTCAGGAAGATGGGAAGATGGCAACGCCCACTCCTGCTGGTATTTATCAGGACCTGGACCTGCTAAGGCCAAATAGTTGCTACAGCGGGGACAGAGCAGCAGTCCCGAGACATCTCTGAGGCCCCAGATGCCTTGCATCTGACCAAGGCCCCTCCTAACTCATCTCAGTTCCAGTGAGCTTTAATGGAGAAGACCTAGGAAAAACAAGCCAAGGCCCCAGAGGCCAGAGGCCTCCAGTTGTGACAGAGGACCTGGTGAGAGGTTGGGTATGGAACATCTGTTTGGACCAAAGCCATGATGGAACATCTGGCAACCACAGCCATGATGCAAAGAAATATTTCCTCTCCCAGTTCAAAGGCTTCCCCCCGAAGAGCAGGTTAGAGCATCCTTACGGATGGTCTTCCCCAACAGTGGACACAGCGACGCCTGCTCTCTCAGAGAAGGGTGTCCACTGGATTCTGTGAATCAGAGCTAATGGGGGGGGGGGGTCTGTGCAAAGTAATTATGGTAAGACTGTCCTGACTAGGATGGATTCTGAATGAGGTGGCAGAAAAAGAGAAGGAAGGTGGCCTAGGCCTGAGATCCTCACAGCCAGAGCTGCATGGCAGAGCTTGTCAGAGAGAGGGAGGGGGAGAAGGAAGGGTGGGGGAGGGGAGGGGGAGAGAAAGAAAACAAAGGGTGCCGGGCAGCAGGGGCGCACGCCTTTAATCCCAGCACTTGGAAGGCAGAGGCAGGCCGATTTCTGAGTTCGAGGCCAGCCTGGTCTACAGAGTGAGTTCCAGGACAGCCAGGGCTACACAGAGAAATCCTGTCTCAAAAAAAAAAAAAACAAAAAAAAAAAAAGAAAAGAAAACAAAGGGAAAGAGAAGGAGAGAGGGAGATGGGGAGAGGGAGGGGAAGAGATGGGAGAGAGAGAAACAGGGAAATGGAGAAAGGGAGGAAGAGAGGAGACGAGAGAGAGAGAGAGAGAGAGAGAGAGAGAGAGAGAGAGAGAGAGAGAGAGAGAGAGAGAGAGAGAGAGAGAGAGAGAGAGATGGATGGAGGGAAGGAGGGAGGGAGGGAGGGAGGGAGAAGGGAAAAACAAGGGCAGAGAAAAGATAGACAGACACACAGATGGGGGAGGAAGAGAGAGAAGGAGAGAGAGAGAGGGAAAGGGAGGAAGGGAAAAACAGGGCCAGAGACAAAGACAGACAGAGGCAGAGAGAAAGAAATGAGAGAAAAACTTGACATTAGAAGGTGAGGTCACATGATCACCTGGAGCTGCTTGAGACTTAGTAGCAGGAGGAGACCCCCTGGGTGGATCGCGTCTGACCCCCCAGACCCCCCAGAGCTTCGGGGAAACAATTCCCTATTGTTTTCACCCTTAGAGATAACATCAGGACTTCCCATACAGATCTTTCACTTGTTTGGTTAGCGTCACGCCAAGATACTTAATATGGTTTGTGGCTATCGTAAAGGGTATTATTTCTCTTACTTCTTTCTCAGCCTGCTTATCCTTTGAGCCTGCTCGCTCTGGCAGGCGGGGCCTATTGTCCTGTAGAAGCCGCTGACTCCAGCGGCCTTATAGTCGTGTGCAGACAGCTGGTTCCCTGAGGACAATGGGGTCTGGTTCTGCTATGCTCCCTCAGGTCAGTCCGACAACACTGGACACCGACCGGTGGACACTGACCGGTGTTCCTTCTGATCTATTCTGTCTTCCTGATGTAATCAAGCATCCGTCCAGTGGAGCATACGGAGCAGCGGTGGATTCTATGCCACAGCCCTGCGTTCCCTGGGCGAACAAATCCAGGCGTCACTTCTTGCCCCCTTTTTATGTCTATTTAAGACAGTTACAGCCTCACAGCTGCCCGGGGGCATCCAATGAAGCTCTCCCATTTCTCCCATGGTGCATTGCACACAGCTCTAATGTAGACGCTGCATCTTCTAATGAATGGCAGCCATCTGGGTGAGCAACCAGGTGGATAAGCAGGCGCCTTCGGGACTCTTTAGGTTGGCCTAGATGATGGAAGTGTAGTAATAACACACTGGTACCACACTTCAGCATCCTGCTGGCCCCTTATATCTTTACTGCTCAATCCTGTTAGTGTCTGCTGATGATCTGGGGTTCAGCCTCAGGAGGGGTGGAGCGGCACCCTACTTAAGCTTTAACTGTGAACTAGTCATCCGAGAAGGGAGTCTCAATTGAGGGATTGTCCTCAGGTCCTTCCTGTTACCCACCCACTGTACCCCATCGCCCACCCGAGCCCACCACAGACATAGTAGGTCCACTGCCTAACGCAGGCTCTTTCCCCCATCAGCCCTGCTCTGGCCCGGCGCACAGTAGGTACTCAGTAAATGTACCCCTTCCTCTTGTGGCATCAGAATCTGCTGAGCACATTCTGGCCAGTCATTGGCGCTGTCTGTCCCTGTGGGGCTCCACGGTGAGTGAGGCATCCACAGCCACTTTAGAGATGAGGGCCTGAGACTCCAGGGATGTCCGTGCAGCCTCCTGCCTGGGCCCGATGTGAGATGCTCTTGTGCCTTTTGGTGCAAGATTGCAGAAGCAATCAGTAGCAGCTAGGCGTCTCCTTTTAATTTGGACCCTTTCCCGGGTCGCATGTTGAGAGCCAGGAGGCTCTGTGGGCCCAGGTTCTTTCTGCCTCAAGCCTCCGACGCCTCCAAGGAAGCCCTGGGTGCCATGCCTTCCCTGCCGACAAGGACTATATCCCACCCCACCCCCCACAAAGCGAGAGCTGAAGTAGACCCTTTTCAAATTGCTTCTAGCAATGGGAAATTCCCAGTGCTCAGGAGTGACGACGGCAAGGTCCACGCAACCCCACGCGTAATCCGAAGAACCAAAGAGGAGCAGTCATCTGGAATGGCCAGGGAACCCCGGGATAATCCAAAGGAGGACAACAACCCCCGACAGGACAGCAGCCCAGGGATCGGGTACAGGTGACATTCCTGAACCATACACACGGAAGCTGACACGCGAGGAACAGGGCACACAGGCGCAGGCATGCTGCGGTGAGCTCAGGCATGCTGCGGTGAGCTCTCTGGAGCCGGAGAGGCCTCGGGAGTCTGGGATCTGAGGTGAGGAGAGCGGCCAAGCAGCCGTCCACGAGCAGAGCCCACTTGCACTACAGGGAGCATGTCTTCCTCACGAGCAAATGCTTGAGTGAGGCGGATTCCTACCTGCGGGGAGGGCTGCCAAGCAGTCTGGGAAAGTTGGGTAGGGGAGTGGGGCAGAAGGGCTGGGAGCCAGCCAGAGAAGGCCAGGGGTGGCATCATCCAAAGGGTGACCTGGGCTCAGTCACACTCACGATGTGACATGCCACACTGTGGGAACAAGGCAGGCCACTCTCCATGCCCCAGAAGGTTGCAGATGTCCACCCCCTGGCCTTCCTGCTGCCAGCATCCTAGGTGCTCCCCACCCGCTAGTCCTCCCACAGAGCCCCGGGTCCTAGGTGCCGGGAGTAAGAAAGAGCCCTCGGGGAGACAAGCGCTTAAAAATAGTCAAGGTTCTGAGGACACGGGCGGGACATAGGTGCCTCTGTCAAAGGCTGGGTGCTGGAGCTCTGGAATGCCCATCATGGGAAGTGGGAGGGATAAACGGGGGTCAGGTCCCAGCCCTGGGATATTGAGCCACTGTCAGGAGCTGTTGTGCACGGAGCCCCCACAGAGCAGGGGTGTACATGGTAAACTCATGCAAAGAGGCAGTACATGGCAGGGACCCTGTGACCTACAGACCCACCCTGCATGGGAGGAACGTGGGGAACAACCAGGGAGGAGCACTCAGGGAGGAACACTCAGCGAGGAGCACTCAAAGATGAACACTCGGGGAGCACTTGGAAGAGGAGAACTCTGGGAGGAGCACTCTCGACCCTGTGACCTACAGACCCACACTGGACCAGCTGCATGGGAGGAACATGGGGAGGAATAGTCAGGGAGAAGGACTCAGGGAGGAGCATTCAAGGAAGAACACTCAGGGAGGAGTACTCAGGGATGAACACTCAGGGAGGAGCACTCAAAGATGAACACTCGGGGGAGCACTTGGAAGAGGAGGACTTGGGGAGGAGCACTCAGAGGGAAGCACTTGAGTAGGAGCACTTGAGGAACACTCAGAGAGGAGCATTCAAGGAAGAGCACTCAGGGAGGAGCACTCAAAGATGAGCATTCGGGGGAGCACTTTGAAGAGGACGACTCTGGGAGGAGCATTTAGGTAAGTACTTGAGGAGGAGCACTTGAGGAGCACTCATGGAGGAGCACTCAAAAATGAACACTCAGGGAAGCAGTTGGAAGAGAAGGACTCTGGGAGGAGCACCCAGAGGGAAGCACTTGAGTAGGAGCACTTGAGGAGCACTCAGGAAGGAGCAGTCCAAGGGAGCCAGGCCCAGAGCCCTGAAGAAGACGACTAAGACCAGAGCTGAGGCTGCAGGCAATGGACATGGGTACGAAGGCAGGAAACCTAAGAGCAAACACCCTAACCCCTGCCTAGGGTTCACGCCTGGGTGACATGACACCTGGGTCACCGGCTCCACAACCAAGCTATGCTAGCAAACCAAAAGCCCAACAAACTCCCCTTAGGGCCACACCCAACAGACTTCTCTGCCAGGCTGGGGTGACCCGAGGTAAGGAACAGAGGCAGGTCAGCGGAAGGTCCCTGGTCAGTGTCCCCACATCAGAAGGGTCCTCAGCAAGCCAACACTTGCAGGACCAAGTACGCCCCGGGGCCAGATCCCACATCTGGTTTTACCAGCCACAGAGAACAAAGCCCTAAGGCAGATGTCATCACCTTCTTCCTCATTAAACTAACGCGTGCACATTCTTGCTACATTCTGGCCACCCTCCCACATACTGTTACAAAGAGGCAACTGAGGTTCGGAGAAACTAAGACATGTGCCCAGGCTCGCATAGCAAGCTCAGTCAAGAAAGGGGCATCAAACTGGCTGCTTGGCCTTGGGAGGAAATGGACAGGTGGTGGGCAGGTGCTTTCACCCAGCGCCTCCCCGAGACACACCAAGACCCATTGTCTTTCACCTTAGAGGAACCTCCTAGAACCCCACGGGATGGATGCCGCCTAGAACCCCACAAGATGGAGACTGTTCACTGTCCTGTGGTTCCCTCCAGCCACTCTGCCTCTAGTGAGTGACCCTGTGGGGGACGCCTCTGATCTCCTATTACAGACACGCCCTTTGGAGTGGGCTCATTTGTCCCCATCTTTCAAAGATGCACGGGAGGGGGGGGGTGGCGGTGCAGCTCCCTGAAACTGGTGTTAGACCCTGGCATAGTCCTTGCCACAGGCAGATGGGACATGCCTTTTCCATCCTCAAGCCATGTAACCTCCATCCCCCACCTCGATGGGGAGGCACCTGAGGCTGGGGCCGGAAGCTTGCCCAAGGTCACCCACATCTTACCTGGTGAAAGGCCTGTGTTGCCGGTGAAGCCGGGGATCCGCCTCTGCCGCTGCCCCTCATTGGTCTGGGCCCCCCACCCCCGTGGGCAGGAGACATCTGAGCTGCAGATGCTTGTCTGCTCAGCTCTGCATCGAGGCTTCTGTACCCCCACATGGGGTCCTTCCTATTCCCCGCCTGTCCCTCCCACTGGCTTCTGGACCTCACTCCCTCTCTCTGACTCTTTTTGTCTCTTTCTCTGCAATCCCCCTCCCTGCCCCAGACCTGGCCCTTCACCTACATCTCTCACCTTTGCAAGCACCTGGTCCTCTCGGCAGCTGCTCGCTCGCTCTCTCTCTCTCTCTCCCTCTCTCTCTCTCTCTTTTCTCACCCCAGTAGATGCCGGCCTGTCCAGCAGCCTCAGAACTATCACAAGGGTCTTATCAGGACAGTGGGCGTGGCTGTGAGGGTGGGAACCCAGGAGGAAACTTAAGACCCTTCCCCCCCACCCCCCACCCCCGTCGCCAAATGGCCTGTGTGTTTGATCTGACTTCTGTCCCCTTCTCCCACCGCTCCAGCTGACAGCCCAGCTGGGTGGTGGCTCAGCCACTTCTGTGGTTCACTCAGCCTCCCAAGGGCTTTTAGGAACCGAGACATGCCCTCAGAGGGTGTCCTGAAGCTGGAAAATGAGGTTCAGGGAAGGTGAGTGGCCCTCTGTAAGCCAAGGAACACGGAGAGTTGGGCCATCCTGCCCGAGATGTACCCCCAGAGCCTAGGACCCGGGAGCTCCCACGCTTTATGCTTTAGTGGGATACCTTGTCCCTGCATCACAGATCTGCACACACGGGTTCGGGGAGGTCACATGATTGGCACGGAGAGGTCACGTGATCGGCACGGGCTCACCCAGCATTTCCTTCCCAGGCTCCCAGAGAATAGCTCCAGGCTGGGAGGACTTTGAGGGTTGGTACCATTCACTCAGAACAGAAATGTCCCGTCCCCCCCCACCCCGCACTCGTGGATCGTTCTAGAATCACGTAGGAGCTACAGTCTGTGGGGCCCCAGGTGTCTGGAAACCACACAGATGTTCCAGCTGCAGGCCTGGCTCCCAGCCTCAGACAGAATTAGCACTCAGTTGGGGAGAGAGTTTCCTCCCTGGTCCCACACCCCCGTGCCTGGCTCCCTCTGAGTCACCAGCAGACTGGTCCCATGTGCTCTCCACTATGTCTGAGCCCAGGACTCTGTGAGAGTCGACAGAAGTAAGGAGCTCACACACCCAGAGGGCAGCAGACCGGCCCCAGGTCACCTCTTGGGTCTGGTGGGGACACAAATGAAGGGAGAGTCCTCAAGCACCCACACCACTGCCTGCTTCTCCTCCTAGCGTATCCGCATCCGTGACTCACTCTGGGATCCCAGTGGCCTTTCTTAGAGTGCTGGGTCTTTGACCCACTGCTGTCCTGACGTACCCTCAGGGTGTCCCAGAAGTAATCCTCAAGATTCTTCCCTGCTAGGCATGGGAGGTGGGGGTGGTGCACAGCTGTAATCGCAGCTCGAGAGGCAGAGGCAGGAGGATCATCACATGTTTAAGGTCAACCTGGGGCTATATAGTGAGTTCTAGACTAGCCAAGGATGACCTGGTGAGACACCTCCCCAACCATCTAAATAAAATCCTTCTCACACTGTGTTACTGGAAAGCATGGGGCACTCGTGGGGGCTGCTCATGACGGCACTGGCCTCTCCCACCCTAGGATCCAGCCTACGGCCTACACTGGACATACTGTTAAAAGCCGAGGGGACCTTGGTGCCCCTGGAGAGGCGCTTCTATAGCCCTGGGTTGGCTAAATCCAGGCCTTCAGCAAGAGAGGCAGCCCACGCCAGGGACGGGCTGAGGAGGGCAGCTAACGGAAGCTCATGCCCACCCTCAGGAGACAGGAGGGTGAGCCTCCAGGCTGAGCTCCTCCTTAGCTCCCATCAGAGCCCACTCGGGTGTGGGCGAGATCCCGGGCCAGCCTCTGGAGAGACGCTGGCACCCAGAACACCAAGATTCAATATGAATAACAGTGACTTTGCTAGGTCCATTTTATTGCAGACCTACTATGTGCTGGGACACTGAGAGGCGCTATGAGCATGTAGCCAGGCTGTGGGACAGTGACCATGCCTGCGGCCACTTTCCAGCTGCAGTTGGTGCTTAGGATTTTCCATCCTTGGCCTCACTTAGTAAATGTCCTTAAAAATTACTTAGTTGGGTGCGGTAGAGCGTAGGCTGCCTAGCAAGACGCTGGCTCAAAAAATAAAAATAAAAATAAAGAAAACTCACAAATATGCCTGACTTCTTGGAGTCTGAATGATTTCATAGGCCCTTGTCCAGCTCAATACTATATTTGGGCCCCGTGTCTATTCCCGGCTTAGTGGTATGGCTCCTGAAAAGACACCTTGCTTTCACTCCCTGCTGTGTGATCCTAGGCAAGTTACTTTGCCTCTCTGAACTCTGAGTTAATCACTCGCGAGATAAATAATAATTTTTTTTTTTTGCAAGAAATGAGAGTGTGCAGAGAAAGACCCTTGGGGAATCCTCTGAAGCTACAATGTCTTTAGGCCAGTGATGTTCATGATGAGTTTGCCCAGCACCACATTGGGCTCTGGCCGACTAGAACGGGCATTCCTAGCTGTGGGACCGGACAGGAGTCTGTAACAGGGAGCCGGCCAGAGACTCTCTGTAGCCCTAATGTGGACTAGCCACCTCTGTGAGCTGAGCTGTGTAAATGGGATCCGTGTCCCCATCCCTCCCAAGGTGCCCACAGGCAGGACAGGAAACACTCGTGAGAGCGCACAGTAGGAACTCAGCACACAGACAACGGAACAGGCCATTGTGCTGCTAGTCTGCCCTCCATGGGGACAAGGGGAGGCTGGCCAGGTGACCCATCCGGAATCTGCGACTCAGTTTCCCCTTTCAGACGTACTGCTTGCTTAGGGACAACAGCTGGGTGGTGGCTCAGCGGACCAGCTGGCCTCTGTGGCTCTCCAGAAATACCACTAGCTCCTCACCCCTACTCCACACTTGAAAATCCCTAGGCTCACACAAGCTGACCTTTCTTGGATCCGCCAGCCATGGGTGAGTGAGCAGAATGGGTGCTCCTGCCCTGTGGTTGGCTCCTCCCCTAGGTTTCCCAGGAATCTGAAGCATCCCAGCCCCAGCCCTTTAGGGTGGGCTGTGTGACAGGGAGCACACTGCCTCACATCTCTGGGTCCCGGGCTCTTCATCTCTATCACTGGGCTGTGGACAGTGGGAAGGGACTTCCCTGTCCCTGCACTGTGTAGCTTTGATAGCAAGAATGTCGCCCATGGGTCGGGTGCTGCATGTTTCCAGTCCTTGCTGGCTGCCTGAGTCAGGTCAAGGCACACTCTAGGGGTCCTTGTTGGCTGTTCAACACCACCCACTGTGCTCCAGAGACCCCTGGCTCCTGCGGATCAGGAAGTGAACTTGGAAGGACCCCAGATGGTGATGGTAAAGGACAAAGCTCCACTTGGCACCTTTGCCAGGGATGGGACAGGAGGCAGCGGTCCTCCTGGGGGTCAGGATGAGCCTCACCCAGATAGGCTCAAGCCCCAAGAGATGGAGACAGTCCAGCCAGGTGACCTTGACCTTGAACTAGGCTCTAAGGAGCAACCGGTCTCCTCCCCCCCCCAAATCCCTGCTCCCTCCTCCTTTCCGGAAAACACTAACCAAGAGGACGTGGGCCAGGGCGAACGCGGATGCTGGGATAATACAGCAGAGCGCAGAATAGAACGCGGCTGCCCATGGGAAGCGGTGTGGCTGACAGACACCTGAGACAATGCAAGTTAGTGTAAACACCTCAGAGGCCCAGTTCTGCCGTGTCACGGGACAAGTCCCACGTCTCTCTGTGCCTCCGGTCCTATACCTGAAGACGAAGGGAGATGGAAGCACCAGGCCCCTGGGCCGTCCGCGCGGATGAAGTTGTGCTGCGTGTTTCAGAAGCAAGCCTGACCTCCTAGAAGCACCGCAGACGTTTAAATAGGAGCAGCAGCCGCAGGAACGCAAGGTCTAAAGCTGCCTCTGGCCGCACGTTCAGGGAAGCAGCTCTAGGAGATAAAGTGGAGGCGTACGCTCAGGAATCCACGTGGTAGCAGTGCATTCTGGGAAGTGGGAACAGGAAATACAGAGGTCCGGGGGCAGGAGTGGGTCCAGCGCCCCCGTGTGCACCCGCCGGGTTCCTAGAACAAAAAGGTGCACATCCGCTCCAAGTGAGCACCTCCAGGCTGCCACCCTCCTGGCCAGGTGCTGTGGGGTGAGATGGCCCAGTCCCTACCCTCAGAGACAGACTCAGGGTCATAAGATATTGCCCTAAGTCCAGACCTCCAGCCAAAAGCCATCTCTGGCCTCCGCTATCAGGGCGGAGCTGGCAGAAGCCTGGGCTCTTTTCTGTTGTTCCTCAGTTCGAGGTTACTAAGTCGGCTGCAATTTACCACGCGGCGTGCTCTGCACCTCTGCCGCAGTATAAGAAAGAGCAAGGGAAGCCGGGCGGTGGTGGCGCACGCCTTTAATCCCAGCACTTGGGAGGCAGAGGCAGGAGGATTTCTGAGTTCGAGGCCAGCCTGGTCTACAAAGTGAGTTCCAGGACAGCCAGGGCTACACAGAGAAACCCTGTCTCGAAAAAACCAAAAAAAAAAAGAAAGAGCAAGGGAGGGCGAGAGAGAGGAACGGAGTCGAACCCACCTTCCTCTGTCATGGCAAGGCGTGGGGGTCTGAAAAATGTCTGTCCCAGCTGGTCACTGTGAGCCCTGGCTCTGCATAAGGCGAGGGGCTGGAGGCTGGGGACAAGGTGAAGTGACTTGGGGAGAAGACATTTGACCTGAAATCTGGAGGCAGGGCGTAAATTGTTTGCCAGATGGATGAAAACAGTATCCCGGTGGAGGGTGCTGGGTGCCGGTCACAGAGGCCTGTAACGCGTGGTTGAAGTGAGGAGAGATGGCAGGAGACACCCACAACACCCCAAGAGGCCAGAGGCTGTACTGTATCGAGCAGGCAGTAAGGAGCCATGGAATCCTGCAAACAGAGGGCATCTATCTTTCCAAAAAGATAGACCTGGGTGGGTGACACGGGGCCTGCACTAGAAGAGAGGAGGCTGCAGGGGAAACTGAGGCACTGAGGAGAAATGACTCTGGCCCGAGAGACCACAGCTCCAGGAAGGGCCAGCAGTGGGACTGGGATGCGGGCAGCCTGACTCTTAGGACCCACGCTGTCCGTGACAGCACCTGTCCGCTTGCCGGGAGTATAGCATGAAGGTCCTGGAGACCACAGGTCTCCAGAGAAACCAGGAATGTGAGGCACTCAGGACTGCCTTTCCAATGGGAAAGATGAAAAACCTGTCCTTCCATCCAGGAAGCTGGGAATTGGAAGTGATTAAGAGCCGGGTGACCTGTGTTATCTGTTGGGCTAGGCCATAATACTCCAAATGACCTCTATGTTGTCTGTAGGACCGAGACCAGGCCGGACTCTTAGGCCCTTAAGCGAGTACAGGAAGCATATTTCTACAACCCACCTTCTTGGAAGAAATGACACTACCCTGAGTTGAGTTTCAATGCAATTATGTTTCCTTGTGCACTGGGGACTGCATTACACCAGGAAACCTTTCCCCCACTTGGTTTAAATACACCGGGGATAAACCGCCAGTTGCTAGGCTGCCCGACGTCTGACTTAGGTTGATGAAGTCGATCTGCACTGGGGTTTGCTCTCCTGTCTGACACCCGTGGGGGTCCTCTCATGCACTAGCCATGTTCTGCTGGCTACTGCCCTGTTCCCAGACCGGCCTTGGTCTGTCTGCCATCGCAGCAGGTTTCTAGCACTTCAGGAACTCCCAGTGACCCCACCCCACCCCCCAACTTACCCACCTCTTCACGAAACCGTCTCCAGACACGGCCCAAGGCAAGCGCAGGACATGGGGGGAGGGGGGCTGCAGGAACCTATACAGTCCAGGGGAACTGGAGAGGAACAGGGCCCTGACCGGCCCCAGGCATCCAGCCCGTGAGAATTCCATGGCCCTGGCCCAGGCATTGATAAATAGGCTGTCAATGCTGCCAGTACGGTGGAGTGCGAGGTCCCACCCTGTTCCCAGGCCCTGGAGAGGAAGGACAGGGGCAGTCTGCCCCGCCACGGTCCACCCCATCGATGAGGCAAAGCCCACGCTGTGACCTGGGAGGGGTCTAGCCAAGGAAATGGGCCCTTTTGCCCCTGCCCTGCCACCGTCAGAGGGCAAGATGCTGGCTGGGGACCAAAGAAAATCTAAGACTCGAGAGTCACTGTCAGAAAGCCTGCCACTTCATGTTGGGGGGAAAAGGGAGTCACCGGGCTCAGTGCCTCATTTGATGGCAGTAAATGTGACCCAGGGCTGGGGGTGCAGTTCAGCTGGCGGAGTGCTTATCGGCTGTGCTCAAGTCCCTGGATACTATCTGCAGCACCTCATAAACCACACTTGGTAGTCCAAGCCTGTATTGCCTTCTGGAGAAGGATCAAGTCTCAAAAGAGAGAGTATGTACACACACACACACACACACACACAGAGAGAGAGAGAGAGAGAGAGAGAGAGAGAGAGAGAGAGAACCTTATCTAGATGTAACCTGACCTTCAGTTACTGTTATTCCGTGTCATAGGACCCCAGGCCCACATCTGCAGACTTAGGACCTCGTGAACCTCACATACAGAGAGCATTACATCACCTGTCCCTTGCAAGATCTTAGGGCATGGGATTCAGTGTCTGAACGGGGAATGTCCCTGCAGGTCACCCCACCTTTGTAACAACAGGTCAGTCCAACGCACACGCCCTTTGGCCAGTAGTTTGCAGAGAGGTGCTTCAGAGCTGGGTGGACAGTCCCCAGTTAGCAGAGCCCCTAGTAAGACTTCTGAGTCACGGGGAGCTCTTCTCCGTTTACTAACTGAACTTCAGTGGCCTGGTTCAGGCCCCTGGAGCCGCCCGGAACGCCTGGTCACCTCCCTGTTCTGGCAGTGCCTGCTTCCCCTCCCCCCTTTTGACCTCAGCATCCTGCCTAACCCCCGGCCAGCCGGCCCACCCTGAACCCTCGGGATGCAGGGCGAGGGTGAGGTGCCGGGCACGTGTGATCGGTTTACCCATTTGTCTGTTTGCTTGGATTCTGCTTTGGTCTAGAAGAGGCTGAGAGGTCAGAGGGAAAGTTTGTATCTGAGGGACATAAATTACAAGCAAGAGTGAAAGGAGGAAGGAACCTGGAAGGAACAGACCTCGAGCCAGGGCTGGCTGAGAAGGAAACAGACCAGACGACGATGCCGGAACTGCTCCCAAGCTCCTGGCGGGGGAGAAGGTGCCAGCTTCCAGGTCACATGGTCCTGGCTCTGGACAGTCCAAACCACAGTGAGGCGGATTCCTGCTGGGCTACGGGACAGGGTTCCTGGGGACCTAGCCACACCCAGTCTGTGGTATCTCAGGAAAGACTGGCCATGCAGTGTTGGTAACAGGGTTCCAAACAGGAGCTCAGCCAAGCCATTTCCCCTGGGTGTACCAGCAGAGGTTAACTGTTCATATATCCAGTGGGGATATATGTGGCTGAAAACCAAATTAAATATCTAGACTATTCCCAAGGGACACTATTGAGTCCCTGCTCTGGTGTGGAACAGGCCTGGGCCAACCCTAGGATCCCTACACACCTTGTTTATTGATATGGTTTACCATACAAACTCAACAAGGCTTAGGGCTTCTGCATAGCATCCCTGCTTGCCACAGATAGTCCCGAGTTACACCTGCTATCCCTGTGCCTACACTTCCCACAGTGCCCAGGCTGGGTCTCTCTCCTAGCCTCAGTTTCCAGCCAAGCTCTTTATGTTTCGGTGATAACCCAGGAGCCTGACCCTGTTCCGATCCACACCTGCGAGATCAGGAAACTAAGCCTCGGGGAACTGTTCACCAAGGCGGCCACGCGCTGGTCAGGAGATGCCCAGGACCCTCGTGGTGGTTGGCTCGGCACAGAAATAGCTCCCAGACCGTGGCTTCACGGAAGGGAAGAAGATGGCCTCTCTGGCTCCTGTGACCAGCCTAGCATGGTGCCACCAAATCCCCACCCTTCAGAACCAGCTTTATCCCACCTGACCTACGCACTGTGGGCCCTTAGGCAAGTGTCTTGGCCTCTCTGAACCTAGGCTTATTTCATCCACAGAATGGGGAGGAGTCCAGCTGGCCTCCTGGCATTAGGTGAGCAAGAGGTAACCATTCCTGGCTCTTCGTCTGGCTCAGGTCCCGTGAACTTCCTCTAGAAAGGTCACAAACTCCACACAGCCAGCTGACTTGTGGACGGGGCCATTGCAACATGGAAACACAGCCCCTCGTTCCTAAGGCATCATGGTACTCAGGACAGATGCTTGCAGAACCGTAAGTGTACTCCCACCTAGGTCAGGTGCCTGCACTGGCCACTGTCCTCAAAGCTGGCCTGCCCTTGGTTCCAGGGAAGTGGAGGACCAGTCCTCTCTGCTTCAGATTGCCCTGTGGGGTCTGGTGGAACTGGAGACCATAGTCAGGAGGAGGTACCAGGGAGCTAAAAGAGATCTGGGGCAAGGGGGTGGACGGGCAACATCCTGGTAGGGACAGAAAGATGGAAGGGCAGAAGTAGTAATGGAGCCAGGCAGTGTTGGCGCACGCCTTTAATCCCAGCACTTGGGAGGCAGATGCAGGTGGATTTCTGAGTTTGAGGCCAGCCTGGTCTACAGAGTGAGTTCCAGGACAGCCAGGGCTACACAGAGAAACCTTGTCTCGAAAAAACAAAAAAACAAAACAAAACAAAAAAAGAAGTAATGGAGAAAACTCGGGGAAGAGAGACAGTGGAAGGAGGGGGACTAAGGGGTAGGCTACACGATCAGAGAAAAGAGCCAAGGCCTAGAGACCCGGCAGGGGCAGCCTAGGCTCCACTCTAGAAGGTTTGAGCTCCTGGCAACTGAGAAGCCCCTGTGCTGAGCAGAAGAGGAACTCCATAGGAGCTCATCTAGGGCTTTGGGTGACCTCACAGAAAGGCTGAGGTTTGTTTTTTATTCGCTGACTTACGAAATACTGGAGACAGACCCCTGGGCCTTTTGCACGCCCGGCAAGAGCTCTGCCCTGACCTGCAGCCCTGTTCAGAAAGAGGCATTACTCAACAAAAAGCTGTTTGGCGACAAAGTGGGGGACGGTGGTTGGGAAAGTTCTGGCAGCGACCAGAAGGATTAAGACATCTCAGGCCACTTTCTGGACTGAGCGTGCGGTCACTGACTTCTCTAGAAACTTCTATCACCGTTGGAAGTGAGCAGTGAGGAGAGCCACTGTTCTGCTGAAAGCACTTCCCAGAGGGCTTGCTTGGGTCTCCAGATTGCCGTGGGAAAGAGACAGCTGACCTGTGCTGAGACATCAGCTTGGCCCACAGGAAGCTGCCAGATGCCCATCCCAGCTGCCAGGAGGATGCAGAATTAGACAGAGGAATGATTCCTGTGTAAGCCTCACAAGAACTCTTCCCCTGTGACAGGGGAAAGAACCAAGTGGAGATGGTTCAAAGTCCCAGACTTGTCCAGGAAGATGGCAGAGACCTAAGAGTTTACTGCACACGCTCAAAACAGAACATTTGCTATTATTGCATTTCTGACTAGGTGATACAACTCTATCTAGAGATATTCAGGCTATGTAAAACTATAAAGAGAAGCCCTACTACCCCTCCCATGCCACCGTCCATCTCCCAATGCACCCCGCTCCTTCTACTAGGTTTTCAGGTGTCTTTCTGAAGCCCCTCTGGGTAGTTATGATTTTCCTGACTTCCCTACCACTTTGCAAGATGCATACATGCATCTTCCTTACCCAATAGTAGACTGGGAAATGGCGAGGCATAGCTCATCCTTCTAGATAGCTACATAGTGTTTCACTGTTGGGTTTACTAGCTTTCCAATAACCAGTTCTCCCAGGGTAGCTCTTGGCTACCAATTTCTTAATGTTAGGATGTTACCAGGCTGGGCACTTGGTCTCTGTCTCGTCTCTTCACATTACAGTGTTGTAAGCAATCTTGTTATATCTGCCACAATCCTTAGCCTTCCACTCCATCTTACCGGAGTTTGTTATTTTAAGTTTCCCTTTGTGTAATCCTTTGCAACTTTTTGTTTTATTGGAATGTGGTAGCTGAGATGGCACTCGGGACCTTCCTTGTGCCTGCTAGGTAGATGCTCTGCCCCTGAAGGGCTTCTAGAATGAGGAAACACTGCCCGTTTTCACAGAACCATGCTGTTTTAATTGGTGAAGGGCATCCTCTGAGGTCAAACAGTCCTCATCCAGTCCAGCTGCACCTGCAGCCCAGTCACGGAAATACCTGCTCTCTCTCTGGTTGTGAGAGCTAGTCCTGCTTCTAGCCTTGGTTTCCACCTCTACCTGCTGTGCCTGGGGCTGCTGCGGCAAGCGAGCGGGTACCAGGAGCTCTGCAGTGCTCTGGCTGGCTAGATCTCTAGGCAACCCTATGGGTGTAGCTGGGTGGTGAGGTGGGGTGGGGGTGGTGTCAGAGAGTAGCCCAGGAGCAAGAGGGGCAGGCTCTGCAGAGAGCACATCCCCAGGGCCACCCCTGAGCCTGAAGCTGGACAAGGGGCAGGGGGAGGGCCTGGAGGTGACCTGGTGTGCTGAGGACCCCTAGCAGTCGCCATCTCGAAGTTGCATTTCCATTTTTATTTGGGTCTAAAATAAAATGGCAAAAGTCCCGGGTGTGGGGTAGTGGAAGGGAGAAGCCACTTCCCAAACCCTTCAAAAAGGGCCCAGAAGAATCTGCCAGCCTGGCCCAGGGGGCAGTCCCTGGCAGGCCGCAGTGCCAGCCTCCCCCCCCTTCCCTGGGCAGGAGGCCTGTTCTTTGGAACACTCATGGTTCTTCCATCAGGGCCTCCCTATGGGGCCCTGAATGGCTGACAGAGGAACCTTTGTCTCCTTTGTCCCTTTGTCCCCTCTCTGGTCCCTCCCCTCCTGCAAGAGTCTTGGCTGTGGCTTCTCTGCTGGTTCAGGTTTCTAAGGCCTCTGGGGGTCCGTAGCCAGGAATGAAAAACCCTTGAAATGCTGGACCCTACTGCCAGACCCTGAAGCTCCTCCCCACCCCTCCCTAGTCCTCCTCAGGCTCCTCCCTACCCCTTATTTGACCTCAGCGGCCCTGGTGACCTCTTCAGGAGAGAAAACTGAAGCTCAGGAAGGTCAGGCTACTTGGTCACCAACACATAACTAAAAGATGGAGAAGCCAGGGACAGAGCCCCAAAGCGGTGTTCGGGCCGTGGAGATAACAGCCAGTCACGACTCTGGAGTCCGGCCTCCAGGCTAAAGGCCAGTTCTGCTGTGCAGCGCCTAGGAGAACTGGATGCTTGGATTCTGTGTCAGTGTCCCCAGATGACGTAGTGGTACTCAGTGCATCCTTCACCGGGCAGTATTAGGATGGGAGGAAAGGAAAAGAAACCCGAGGGCAGCTGGGCACGTGGTAGAGCCTGGTGCGCGGCCTGTGGCGGGACCCAGTCCACGGCCCAGGATGGAGCCCAGCAAATTCACAAAGCACCCGTGTTACTGCGCCGTGTGGTCTGCACACCTGCACGTGTGCTTGAGCAGGACACTGTGTTCCTTCTTCTATCACCTTTCACCTCATCTCGTGATAGAGGTCACCTGCTGAATCAGAATCTCACTGGTGTGGACAGTCTGTCCTTCCAGTGCACTCTCAGGACCCTCCTGCCTCCAGCACCCTGTGATGACATCACAGGCATGCGCATCCCGTGCCCTGATTCCTATGTGGGTGTTAGGGATTCAGATTCTCCTGTTTCCAGAGGAACTTTCCTTACCCACCGAGCCATCTCCCAGCCCCGTCACCGTCACCGTTACTGCTGAACAGGATTATGACCCACACCATTCTGAGCATTGGCTTAGAGTGAGCCCCAAAAGTCTCCTTTCCTGCCCCTCAGCAGACCTCCGAATGGAGTTATCAGCAACAGAAAATACCCTAAGATGTCCTCCTCTCTCTTACACAGAGCTGGGAGAGTGAGATGCTGGCCTGGAATACAACATTTAGGGGAGACGGGTGTCCCCGAACTCTCTAATCAAACATAAGATTTCCTGGACAGCTTTACATTTTAGAGGTTAAAAAAAAATTCACAATGGAAAAAGTACCCACTTTTAAAGTATCATAGCCACGACCCTGACTGAGAGACGCACCCTCAACACATCAAGACCGCCCAAACCCCCATCCTTAGTCTTTACCTCTGCGGTTATCCAAGGTGGGTATCTGAACCACAGTCCGCAGTAGAACTTCTAAGAATATTCTTCTACTTGCTTATATCTCCTATCAGGCTCCCCCAGGCTCTGCAAGGAAGGATTTGTCACACTATCCAGGAAACTGATCTCAGCTGCCCTGTCACACGTGTGAGATGACTGATGGAAGCGGTAACACCTTGGTGACCCTGTGGTTAAGGCTTCAAACTCCAACACGGACCATGTGTCTTAGGCAAGTTACTTAACCTCTTTGCCCCTACTTCTTCATGGGGGTGGGGGGGAAGGCAAGAGAAGAGACCTGTTATCTGCTGGGGACTCCCATGGACCACAGGGCAACTCTCCAAGATTCTCATGAGCCATGTGATGGTGACTGGAGGCCACCTCAGCCTCCCCCTCACCCTAGAGTTCGCCCAGAGGCTTACGGAGGCCTGGAGTTATTTTCCATTCCTTTTTGTTTGTTTGTTTGTTTTCAGAGGTAGAGTCTCACTTGAGTGGAGCTCAGGTGACCTCAAGTGAACTCCTCATCCTCCTGCCTCAGCCTCCTGAGGGCTGGGATGGCACGCACGTACCTTCACACCCAGCTGTTTGAAGTCTGTTTGAAGTGCACAGACTTGTGCGGAGGAATGCAGGCCTGCACACGCCCTCAGAGTAATGTTATGTGCTTTCAAAATAAAACACCACATGCCCTCACATTCGTGACGCTTAAGGTTTGTTCTTCGGGGGGGGGTCTTGAGTGACTCCCCAGATCCTGCTCCCTGACCGTCCCTCTGCTGTCAGTCTTGCTCGATCATTCAGCCCCCAAGGGTCTACTGAGCACCAGGATGTGGTGGTTGCAGTGTGAGGCTGCTGGATGTGTATATTTTGGCAGCCCAGACATCCCTCCCACAACCTGGTAGCGGGGTCTCATCACAGCCAGCTCCCTAGGGGAGGAGCCACGCAGACCCCTTCCTCTGAGGTCAGACGGTGAGCCTGGGTTTTCCCAGGAGGGAGAAGAAGAGGAAGGGAGGCAGAGAACGAGTCAGAAGGGGGGACAGGTGGGGATGGGGCACCAAGACAGACGCAAGCACTCCATACTCTGCACACTTCTCTGGAGAAGCAACCCAGAACCCTGGCCCTAAGGAGCCCGAGATCTGCAGGGGCCTTCAATGCTTTCACGCAGCACCCCAGGGTGCTACCTTCCCTAGGGTGGGCCAGCCAGCCATACTCATAGCTCCAGAAAATCTAGAGGACCAGCCACATTCTGCTTACCAGCCCCGTCCTATCACCTAATGCCACAGACCCACTGTCCCAGCCTCTGAAAGTCTCTCCTTTGTGAAAGGTGGTTCAGTTTGCCCACCGCGCATCCTGTCAGACTGAACCCGTGCCTGTGACTAAGGACCAGCCAGTAATAAGGATGCAAGCCGCACGGCCAAGCCAACACTGAAGCTAAGCCCTTCTGAGGTAGGCCATCAACAAAGTAACCAGAGCACCTAAGCACTCAGGGGCAGCACCCTGTGTCCCTGCTGACGTGATTAGTCCGATTCCCACTGGCCCAGATCCAACCTCTTTCAATAGGCTTTGAAAATATACATAAATAAATAATTAGTTAATTTTTAAATAGATTCTATTTATTGATTTTATATGGGTGTTTTCCTGTGTGTCTAAGAGAATGTCTGATCTCTGATATTGGAGTTACCAGACAGCCGTGGGCTGCCATGTACATGCTGGGAATTGAACCCGGGACCTCCGGAAGAGCAGCTAGTACTTTTAACTGCTGAGCCATTTCTCCAGTCCAATTAATTTTTAAAAGATAATCCCCCCACACACATCCTTCAAAACCATTGTTGCAACCCATTTCTCATATGGGGAAACTGAGGCTGTCTCACTAGGAGGCTGCCTGACTACAACTCCCCAGTGTAAGCTCACTGCCTCATCCATTTTCTCCCACACCCCGGGATGGCTGAAGATCCCTTCTCCTCACACCAGCCCGGCTGAAACCCCTTCCCTTCCAGTAACCACTGTCACGCCTGCTAAGGAAGGCAGGAAACTACTGAAGAACCATCATGACCCCCAGGCTCTGTCTAAGAGGCTGGTTGTGGGTGTCGGTGTAGACACAAGCAGGCTCTCTGTGTCTGGCTAATCAAGACCTCATGAGTTAGAGGAGGGAGGGAGAGAGGAAAAGCACCCCCCCCCACCTGGGCCTCAGTTTCTCTGGCTGTAGAGCAGAACTACGCACTCCCACCCAGGCTTCCCATCCACGTGTGTCGGAAGATGACACTGTCAGGACTGTCCCAAGGTGTGACCTTGTGGGGAGGAAAATGGGGTTGGGCAGGATCTGGGCCTGGAGGCCGCTGTCCCTTCAGACAGGATTGAAAGAGTCCCTTTTCTCCACGACCCAGATCCCAGGCCTGTCGTGACGTGAAAGACTGAGACTGCCCACATCCCCTCGAGAGCCTCCTGTGGTTTAGTTTCCTTCCCGTCGACAGGATCCTGTGATGCCAGCTGGGCCTGTGTGTATGTGGCGTGTATACCGCATGTAGCGTGTGTGGTGGGGCCTGCCTCTGCAGGAGGGAGTCGGCAGACGTGCCAGGAAGATCAGGGCTCTAACCCTGAAGCCCCTCTCTAGCGTGCTCCCGGGGGGACCTCCTGACAACCCCGGTTTATGGCCAAACGACCCAGGACATAAAGCCCCAGACTTAGAATCACAAACTCAGTTAGCTGTGGTTGTCTGGAATCTTCCACTTTTGAAACTTCACATTTGAGCACTGAAGTTTGGCGAGGGCGGGTATACCACACTGGTAAGACGGAGCATGCCCGGCCGCCCAGGAAACTGGGCGGAGCCTTGGGGTCCTGCAGGGCCCTGCAGACTCTCCCTGCACCACAGATCCCACCGCCATCTGCCTTCGGCTCCTGACCCATGCTTCCTTCTCTGCTTCTCGTCCCGTCTCCCTGCCAACTTTCCTTTGGGCAACTCAAGGCCGGCTCATGCTCTGAACCCAGCGCAAAGGCAGGCTTCCCGTCTGAGGGTTTCTTTCCAGGCGTTCCTATGAAAGACATCTCTTTGCTCCTACAGCCCTCGGCCACCCAGTGTCTCCAGCAGACATGAGTGTGTGTGTGCATTTGACAATTTGCTCTTGGTTAAAAAAAAAAAAACAGAGCACTCACTGGTCTTGCCAACTGGGTGGATAGCGCTTCCACCCCGGGAGTGGTGTGCTCCGAGCTTCCCAGGGGGAAAGCCTGCCTTCTGACCACTAGGGACCCTCTCTGTCTCCTCACTCAGCTGGCTTCCTGTGCAGCCAAGAGCTCCTCGGGCGGGGCTCACTCCTTCCGAATCCTCTGCCGTAAGCAAACAGCAACGCGGTGTTTAATAGAAGCCCGAGCATAGAGTCTGTCCCTCAGCACACCCACAGCCTCCTGACTCATTTTTCCCATCTGATAAATGGGAGTGTGGAGAAGGTCGGGTGGTAAAGTGATCATCTCGGTTGATGTCATCTCCTTCGAGTTTAAGGTTAAGTCTGTAAGTTGAAAGTCTTAAAGGCACCATAATAGCCCCTGACAGTGTGACAAGTCATTCCTCCAGTTAGAAGGCCAACTCTATTTCCCCTCCTTCTAAATCTGGACTGGCCTGACCCAGTGTTAGCCCTCAGAAGGTAGCAGGGGTGATGCTGTGCTGGCGTCAAGAGTCCCTTGTGGCATCGGCCTGTAAGCCCTGCTACTCAGGAGGCTAAGGCAGGAGGATCTCAAGTTCGAGGCCAGCCTGGACGATTTCATGAGACCTGCCCCTCAACCCCCGCCCAATCCCCTGAAATAAAGGGAGAAAGAAAAACAAGGACTGAGGCAGAGGTGTGACTCAGAGTTAGTGTATGCCTTACAAGTAAGATGTTCTAGGTTCAGCCGGGCGGTGGTGGCGCACGCCTTTAATCCCAGCACTTGGGAGGCAGAGGCAGGTGGATTTCTGAGTTCGAGGCCAGCCTGGTCTACAGAGTGAGTTCCAGGACAGCCAGGGCTACACAGAGAAACCCTGTCTCGAAAAACCAAAAAAAAAAAAAAAAAAAAAGATGTTCTAGGTTCATTCCTGGGCAGGGCGGGGCACCGCCCCTGGCTGGCCACACCCACATCTGTGCTCATTGGTCCATGCTGTGCTGCTCAGAGCCAATCACAAGGGAGAGAAATGGTCCGGCCCTCTCACTGTGACCCGCAATGACAGACCTCAAAGATGGCCGCATCCTGGCCCCCAGAATCGATGCAGCTGTTCTTATACAACGAGAAGTCACTCAACATTTGTGATCAATGAGAAAATTATGGGAACCCCGGAGAGAGGAGGGGGTGGGGGGAGGTTGGGAGGATACAATCTTGAAGCTGATCTTGCTACCGGCTGGTTAGAGTAACTGCCAACTTGACAGGGCCTGGAATCACCTGGGAAGAGAGCTTTCGGGGGTTGTTAATTTGTTTGAGATTTTTTTTTTCATTAGGAGTGTCTGCGTGTGCGTGCGTGTGTGTGTGTGTGTGTGTGTGTGTGCACGCGCGCACGTGCGCTTGTGCATGTAGTTATAGGTGGTTCTGAGACATCCAGGTGAATGCTGGGATCGAGCTTTGAACCTCTGTCCTTAACCACGACCCTGACACTCACTGAGCACAGACTACGGCCCAAAGACCACAACATCCTACGCAACTCTTGAGAGAGGAAGAGGTTGAAGCTCAGGAGTCGAGCCGCAGCTGCAGGGCTTGCCCCACACGGCTCGGCAGGCTCTCTCTGTGTGCTCCCCGGCCCTGTCGCCCAGGGGGACACTGAGTGTGCCCTCCGCTCTGCGTATCAGTCTCCCTGACCACACACCTCCTTGCACAAGAACTACTTCATCGCCAGCCTGGGCTGAGATCTCAGAACCTGCATCCCAAGAAAGCAGAAGTGATCCTGGGTCCTGCTGAGTCAGCGATGGGTACTTCCAGCATTTACACAGCACAAGTACAGAGGACGCCCGGGCACCACCCCCCCCAAAGGCTCAGACACAGGGCCCGGACTGGAGCCAAAGGCTGTTCAGATCTGCCCAAGCACATTTCCAAACCCATGCTTCCTCGGAGAGGCACATGCCCTCTGCGCATGTCAGAAGGCAGCAGGGATGAGGAGGCCAAGGGGCAAGGCTGGAAGCTGACTCCGAGACGGAGCAGCTGGCTCTGGGGTCACTGGCCACTGTCAACTGCTGACTTCTGTCGAGATCTCACATGAGATCCTAGCTGCAAAATGCCGAGCTTCCAAGAGAGACAAATTGTCTGGTTTCCCACAAATGCCCGGAACCTGAAACAGCGCAGGGGCCCGGAGTCTAGAAGCCCACCAAGTGGCTGCCACAAACAGGCCCTTTCCCTGTATCCCCGGGCTGGCTTAAGGATCCCTCTTAGAGGTAGCACAGAAGGATCCACCTCTGGGAAACATCCCATTAAGAGCCTCTGGAACGTCCCTCTGCAGATCAGCACTCCACTACCTCACGGAGGGTCTTAGTGGGAACAGTGCCACTTTGCTCCGTCTGACACAGAGCAGGTACTAGAAAACGCTCGTTGAGCTAATGAACAAAAATCTGTTTCAAGTTGCCCCCTTCCTGAGTGTCTGATGGACAGGAACTGGGCCTGACTGGCTCCGGCTTCTCGATCTTCCAGAGTTTCCTCACTTCACCCCATGAGCCCAGCCCAGTCACGGCCTCTGTCACGACACCTCCATCTCTGCATGACCAGTGCCTGGGACAGTCGTGGCGGACACTCGAACAATGGTGACACTTCCCTATGCTGAGTCCTGAGATAGTCCAGCCAAGGGCATCCCCACCCTAGCCACATTCCTGCACACCCATCTGTGTGTGCTCCAACGTGCAATGGGACCATTGGACACGAATAAGGTTTTGTGAGTTCCAGTTCTTGTAAGCTGTGTGACCTTGCACAGGTGTCTTTCCCTCTCTGAGCTCCATCTCTCCCCACGACAAAGCGGTTGTCCTAACCTGGGGCCTTTTGACACAGTATGTGGGACGGGAGTGTGGATGTGAAGCCAGCCCACTCTTATGCAGTGCAGAGTGACAGGGTTATCCCTGTCTCTTTTGTTCTGGAAGGGAACAAGGACAGCCATTGCCTGCATTCCAGAAGGATCTACATTTAGAAGTCGAGAACCTGGGAGTCACAGTGACCGTAGTGAACAGTCACCTCTGTGAGAACGAATAAAGACGAGAAGAGGGCCGAGGGGCCGCCATATTTGTGGCAGGGACACTTAACTATTCATAAAGGTCCCTTCTGACCCAGACACAGTTGCGGCTGGGCAAGAAGTGCCCACGCCAAAATGCCGAATCCCAGCATCCTTTGCAACAAGCAAGACTACAAATCCCAGCATTCCTTGGCCCACCGGGCTAGATCTCACAGGCCACCGTTCCGGGGTGCGCCTTCCCACTTTCCCATCTACCACTGAGCCCACGGGGGACTCCGCCGGAAGGGAGAGTCGGGCTGCAAGCTGGGTCATTGAGTCACTAGGGCGTGGGGAACCTGCCACTTAGAAATATCTTCTGTAAGTCAGGAATTGTGCTGGGCACCTGCCACCCCAGGCACTTGGGTAGCTGAGGCAGGAGAATTGCTTAAGCCCAGAAATTTAGAGATAGCCTGGGAAACATGCCTGGTAAGACTCATGAAAAAAAAAAAAAAGGTCAGAGAGAGGGAGGGGCCGGGGGAAGGACGCGGAAAGAGGAGACACGAAGAACGGCCTGCCTATTCATGTTTTTTGTGTTTGGGACGGTAAGTTTGCTCGGGTCTGTTTGTTCCTGAAGCTCACCCAGTCTTAAGCAGCTTGTGCCGCCTTTGTCAGGAAACAACGGGAGAATCAGAATGCCTCTCCTTCGATGGCTCAAGCCCGGCAAACGTCTAGAACATCTCTTGAGACCTTGGAGTAGGTCTGCAGTTTGCAACCTACCCTAGAGCTATGGAGGAGTCTGGTGGGCTGCCCTTCTGTTTCCTGGAGGAGCAGTGTTTTCGTTGGTTTTCAGGTCGCACCTTTCTGTCTGGGTTCTTGTTGTTGCTTTACTTTGTTTTTTGGCAAACGGACTCTGTTAGCTTCAAGTGACTGTAAAGTCCCCACCCAGGGGTAACCGGGTGAGATGGGACATACTGTGTCCCATAAGGCAGAGTTTCACTTCTCCACGCAGCCTTCTGGCCTCAACTGCTGACGCCGCAGGGCACGTGGCTTCATGGAGGTCCGCAGATATTTGCTTAGGAAGGAAAAAGAAACTCAAGTGCACAGCAAAGCACCAGGAGCCTGGAAAGAGGGGAAACGGAAGGACACTCGTGTGCTCCAGGCAGACGCTCTCAAGTACGAAGGGCGTCGGACCTTCTGAGGAACCTTCTGAGAAGCCTGTTAGCACGGCGAAACCCTAGGCTCACCCTCAGACAGCCTGATTCACAAACACTGAAATTCTAAGAAACACCCGCGAGGGCTAGGGAGGTGGCTCGGGGGTGAGAGAGCTTGCCTGTTAAAGACTTGAGTGTGTGTGCGCCTGTAACCCCTGCACAGAGAGGGGGGAAAACGTGTGTATATTTGGGGAGCTTGGTGGTCAGACTGTAGCAGAAACGGTGAGCTGTTGATTCAGTTACAGATAGATCTCACAACAGTGACAGAGACACCCAGTCACACACACACACACAGGCACACACACAGGCACAGAGAGAGGTCCAATCTCAGAGCCTCCCCTGGAACTCTGTCGCTGACAGTCACGATGTCACCTATGTCTGTGGCTCTGGGACCTGAGCATTAATAATCTGAAAACCCCATGTTAAGGTCTGGGAAGATGGCTCAGAGGGTGAAGCATTTGCCAGGCCAGCACTAAGACTGGAGTCTGGAGTCTGAGCCTCGGCGACCGTGTAGAAGCCAGACGTGGCAGTGTGCACTTGTGACCCCAGTGCTGGGGATGCAGAGACAGGAGGACCCCTGGGGCTCACTGGCCACCCGGCCTGGTCAATTCCTCAAGCCCCAGGTGGCAGTAAGAGCAAGGCAGACAGCCCCTGAGGAACGATACTCGATGTCAGTCCCTGGCCTGCACACATATACATGTACATGAGAGGTCTGCTCTCCCATAACATGCATGTGCGCGCGCACGCGTGCGCACACACACACACACCTGCACACATATAGACCTGCACACACACATGCACACATACACACCTGCACACACATGCACACCTGCCTACACACCTGCACATACACACATGCACACACATACCTGCACACACACATGCACACCTGCACACACGCACACACATGCACACCTGCCTACACACCTGCACATACACACATGTACACCTGCCTACACACCTGCACATGCACACCTGCACACACACATGCACACCTGCATACACACCTGCACATACACACATGTACACCTGCCTACACACCTGCACATACACACCTGCACACACACATGCACACCTGCACACACATGCACATGCACACACACATACCTGCACATACACACACATGCACACACATATCTGCACACATACATGCACACCTGCATACACACATGCACACACATACACACCTGCACATACACACATGCACACCTGCATACACACATGCACACACACACCTGCACACACATGCACATGCACGCACACATACCTGCACATACACACGCGCACACACATATCTGCACACACACATACCTGCACACACACATGCACACACATACGCACCTGCACATATACACATGCACACACATACCTGCACACACACATGCACATCTGTATACACACATGCACACACACACATACCTGCACACACATATCTGCACACATACATACCTGCACACACACATACCTGCACACACACACACACACACGCACACACACACACCTGCACACACACATGCACACACACATACCTGCACACACATACCTGCACACACACATACCTGCACACACACACACCTGCACACACATGCACGCCATGTTGGCTTCTGTGTGGCTCAGAAGAATGACGGCACAGGAAAGGGCTGAGTACCCTGGATGTGACTGACATTCAGAGCCTTGTGGATCACTCTCTGCTAAGCCTTGTTGCTAGGCAGGTCCTATCTCATTTCACTTTGTGAAAATCCTACTGGGTAGCTCCTGTTCAGAACCCCATCTCACAGATGTGGAAAACTGAGGCACAAACCCAGATTGGGGGCTGTGGGGCCCTCTGGAGTCTGTGGTGGTCTATCTTTGGATCCCTAAAAGGCCTCAGGTTTCTAATCTGCAAACTGGGGAGGGGGGTGTCACTAGAACTTTCATCATGAGGCATGGTAAGGAGTCCAGAAAACCACCTCAAGATGTCATTCGTAATCAAGCGTCTAAGAGGCAGGATACGGGCCAGTCTCCCAGCCCATTGTGCAGATGCTAAAACTGGGCCCCAGCTTCTCTGTGGTCAGCTCTTAGGGAGGGGATGGAGGACTCGGGGGACACAACACTGAGCTGTGCCTCAGGGAGCCCCAGGTTTCTAGGAGACAGACTAGATGACTGACAGATTATAAGACCGTGTGGGAGCAGCTGTGTGGGGGTGCAGAGACCTCTCCACTGGGCTGAGGTTGGTAGGAGTCGGTATGGGGTTCATCTACTTCTCAAAGAGTTGGGGTAGTCCAGAGCCACCTACCCCTGGCTCTCAGATGACACCCGGACCTCCCACGTGCCAGACACCCCAAAAGTTTAAGCCAAGCCTTTCAGAAGAGAGTCCTAAGCCAGCCCCTTCCACAGCCCGAGTGAATCGTGAACCAGGCACGCACGCCGCAGCAGCGAGGCACTGAGACAAGCCAGCCTTGTCCTTGACAGAAGCCAGAACCACAGATCCCCTCGGAAAGGGGAAGGAGGGAGAGATAAAGGGAAATCGAGGCTTTCTTAAGACACAGCAAACACAAGACCTCCTCCGCCACTTCCTCACTGTGTGACCTCAGACCTGTGGCCTGCCCTCTCTGAGCCACATAAATGTCAAAACTCTCAACTAGCCACTCCGGGGTCGCTGTTGGTGGTGATTGTCTGTGCCAGACTCCCTAGTCTTAAATGCCTTAGGATGGAAGCAGAAGGAGAGTCATGCTTTCAACAGACAGCGTGGCCAAAGGGTCTTCCATATACAAAGAGCTTTTAGATATAAAAAAAACCTATAAACATGGGGGGAGCAGATTTACACAGAAGAGTCAGAGATCGCAAGGGAACCACAGACTAACTATATCAGCATCAATAATGACACACAGAGGCCACCAGGAAGATGACTCAGTGGGTGAGAGAGAGATGGCTTTTCTGTGAGTGTGAGAGGGTTCAAATACCCAGAACCCACATAAAAATCCATACATTGTGGTACATACTTGTAATCCCAGTGCTGAGGAAGCAGAGGCAGGAAGACCCTTAGCTCTCTGGCCAGCCAGCTTAGCCTAGTCAGTGCACTCAGGGTCCCAGCGAGAGACCCTGCCTCACCAAATAAAGGGCTGCAAGTGGAGGCGTCTCAGACAGGAGGCAGGCAGCCCTAGTGTTGTATGGGGGTGTCGATCGGGGGGGCCTCAAGGCTATTGCACCCCTATGCTGTGAGCAGCGCCAGTAGGCAGAAACTGCCATGACCAGACAGCTCACATAGCTTTAAAAAGGGTAGCGAGGGGCTGGAGCGATGGCTCGGTGGTTAAGAAGAGTACCAGCTGTTCTTCCAGAAGACCCAGGTTCAACTCCCAGCATCTACGTGGTGGTTCCACCACCATCTGTGCCACCAGCTGTAGGGGAAGTTGATCCCCTTGTGTCTGGGACCTGCACCCACATGCACAGACCCACATAGATGTTGGCACGTATGTAATACGTGTTTAATATGTAATTAAAAATAAGATATTTTTTTTGAGACATTGTTTCTCCGTGTAGCCCTGGCTGTCCTGGAACTTACTCTGTAGACCAGGCTGGTCTTGAGCTCGCAGAGATTCTCCTGCCTCTGCCTTCCTCTGGGTCTATGAGAGACCTTGACAAGGTTTATGATAGTCAGAGAGTGACAGAAACAGACACCCCATGGTCTCCCTCTGCCTGCACATCTGGATATCACACAGCACGCCACACACCCAGTGGCATGGAGTCGCCTATGGAAATGTACCCACAGGACCAATACACACAGCAAAACTATCCCACAAAGTGTTTGTGGTAGCGCTGGACACTTGTAATAATAATAATAATAAAAACAAAAAGAGAAGTGGACCCGACAGCAGTTACATGCCCCAAGCCAACCTTTGCCAGCGGCCACTGAACTGCCCACAAGGGAGCACGGAGAACCTGAAGGAGTTGGTGTGTGGCTAGGCACAAGCTGGGTTTGGGGGAAGATCCGCCCTCACCGATGACCTGCGATGGCCACGCTGCTGGTTTTCACACACACCGGCGTCGCTCTTCAGGTCTGAATCTATGCTAGAAACTTTTCCTTTGACCCACACTGGAGTGGAGCTCCCGTCCCTGCCCGCACGCCCTTTCCCGCCCTCTGCAGAACTCGGAGCCAAGTGCTGTACCTTCTCTCCAGTCTCCTCCTTGGGCTGCTGCGGCTTCAGGGTTTGGGGATTCGCGCCCTGGCCTCTTTCTCCTGGTCACACAGTTCTCCTGGTAGTAGCTGTTTGCTTGGAAGCATTTCTTCCATTCACGGGAGACTTCGTCTGACAGCCCCGCGGAGCACAACCTCCAGCAACATCCTAAAAGCCTCGCTCTGTCCGGTGTCCTGTGTGGGACACGCAGAACTCAGCCTGAGAAACAGCTGGAGGGGTGGGGGAGGAGGGAGGGGCAGGAAGCAGCCCGGGGAGGGCGGGGGCGCCAGCTGTGTGGAGTGGGGGCCGCTAGAGGAGGCTGCGCCTGCCAGCCACACTGGGCTCCTGGGTGGTAGCGGCCCACTAAGGGATGACCCGCCCCTTGGCTGGGAGCACAGCTGGAGCCGCAAATGGAGCCTTGAAACCGGGCTGCTGAGGAAGGAGCTCTTGACCAACCTGAAGACCCACCGGCAGTTGGTTATCTCTGCCCACTCTAGGGACAGCAGCAAGCCCTGTGGCCTCTTGCCTGCTGTTCCCTACCTCTGAGTGCTATTCCTGCCCCTGCTGTGGCCAGATGGCTTCCGGCTCCTTTTTTGTGTCTGATTCCTCACCCCGTGAAGAAGCTTCCCCGGGTGAGGACAGACTGCTCTGGGTTCCCACATCACAGCAAGCACCGACGGGGCTATCACGCTGTCCTGCCTGCTGTCTGCTACGTGGCTCTTGCTTGGACTGGGAACTCCTTGGGCGGCTTTCTCCCCTAGTCTGTCCCCACCACCTGATACAGTCCCTGGTTTATTGGCTACATCATCACCAATAGCAACAGAATTGTTGAAGTAGCCAAGAACCAGGCAGGGTACTGGGCACTCAGTACATAATCTTCACAGTGCTAGGCACTTGGTACTTGATCCTCCTTGCAGCAGTGATGGCGGACAGGTATTTTTATTGCCCTCGTTTATTGTTAAGGAAATTTGGGCACAGAAGGGTTAAGTTCCTTGCCCAGCACTACCCAGCTAGTAGATGGCAGAGCTGGAGCCCGACCAGGCTAGACCCCAGCCCTTGGCCTCCAGAAGAAAGGCATTAACCATCCTTGGCGTGTGTTACCCATAGTAAGTGCTTCGGTTGAGAATGTCAGGCATCACCATGCCTGCTGCAACAGGGCTGGAAGAGTGGCTCACCCATGGCAGACGGAGATGCGGAGGCCATAGACAGGAATCTATGCCCAGGCAGCTGGCCTTGGGCTCACAGCTGTGACCAAGCTGAGGTTGGAAGACCTGCTGCCTAAAATGACTTATAGGTGAGGAGGGAGAAGAGAAAGAAGGGAAGGAAGCAGAGGAAAGGTAATGGAGAAGGGGGGGGAAGAAAGGGGGAGAGGGAAAAAAGGGGGAGGAGAGAGAAGAGGGAGGGGGAAGAAAGGGGAGGAGAGAGAAGAGGAGGGAGGAGGGAGGGGGAGGGAAATAAAGGGGGAGGAGAGAGAAGAGGGAGGGGAGGGGGAAGGGGAGGAGAGAGAAGAGGGGGAGGGAAATAAAGGGGGAGGAGAGAGAAGAGGGAGGGGAGGGGGAAGGGGAGGAGAGAGAAGAGGGAGGGGGAAGAAAGGGGGAGGAGAGGGAGGGGAGGGGGAGGGGAAGAAAGAGGGAGAAGGAGAGAAGAAGAGGAGGAAGAGGGGGGAATAAAGGGGGAGGAGGAGAGAAGACAAGGGAAGGGAAGAAAGGGGGAGGAGAGAAGAATGGAAGGAGGGGAAGGAAGATAGAGAGATGAGGATAAAGATGAGAAGAATGAAGGGAGGATAAGGAGGAGGAGAGAGGGGGAGGGGAGGACAAAGACAGAAGACAGGGAGGAGGCTCCTTCTCAGCCCAGCCTCAAAGACAATTGGACCGTATCTCTCACCACCTGTCTTTGTCTTTGCAGCTATAGCAGGACACCAAAGACTACGTTAGCTCGCAAGCTGGGTTCTGGAGGTGGGAAGGAGCCCGGAAGCTGGTGTCTAGTGGGCTTCCTGCTGCCTGTGGTGGGAAACAGGAGGTGAAGCCACGCAGGAGCAGGGAGGAGAGGGCTGAGCTCTGCCTGTCAGCAGCAATGGCCTTAGTCTGCCAGAACCCTTAAGACAGAATCATCCCTTAAAGGCCCCGCCCCCTCCTTACTGTAACACAGGGATGAAGTTCCCAGCAGCTACACAATGGGGACAGGTTCAAACCACCACGCTGCCTGACCCCTCAGAGCGCTAAGTGCCATTCTCAATCAGACATTAGCACACAGAAGGCAGAGCTGCCCTGACCTCTCCATTTCCCAGATAATTGCTTGAACCAGAGCGATTAAGTCATTTCCCCAGGGCCACACAGTACCCTAGAGGACCAGCCTGTCTGAGTCCACATCTCTCTTTCCCTCCACTCGTTCAAAAAAGCTGATCACAGACTTCCAATGCACACAATGTATACATTGTAATTGTATACATTGTATACAATTGTATGCAATGACACAGAATATACACCGCCATTCTGGAAGGGAGAAAAGGCAGTGAGGAAACACTGGACCAGACAGAGCAAGACCAAACCCCAAACTCCAAATCCTGGAGTTCTACATCCAATGTCAAAGAGTTTAGATGGCCCTGCCCTTCAAGCCTCGCTTGCTGTGACACACTTTGACACACTTCACCCTCTTGTGCTGTTTCCACACCCTATCTGCAGCATCTCCAGCACCTCAGGGTCTCCAACATAACCTTCAACTTCACCTCGAAATGGCCTCTCTTGGCCTCCATGCTGGACACCCCAGACACACAATGCCTCTACTCCCGTATCCTCCATGACTCTAAAGTCAGAATCACATACATGTCCAGTGCTGCCAAATTCTGCTGCCTTCTTGGGATGGAGCGTGGGTCTCTCCCTGAGTGGCTGTTTTCCTTTGTTGAACACTTTCTCCTTTGCTTTAGGACCCTAAGATTCCTTAGGAATGGCAGGTTTACAAGTTGGAAGCTTAGCTGGGTGGGGTCTTGCCCTGAGGGCACCAATCCCTTTATCTGTCTTTAAAGGTCTCAACCCTTTGAGCACAGGACTTGACTCCAATATGACACTCTGCTGTCCTTCTCCTCGTCAAACCACACACTTCGGATTTCTTTTTACCCTGCTTGCTCCCTTTCACTGTAGCACCCTGTGATCGCCGAGAAACCACAAGACGCAGTCACTACTGGGCTGTCTCGAAATCTCTGCCAATAAAATTACTCCAAAACTCTTCAGGCAGATTCTTGGGATAAGAGCAAAAACAAACAAACAAACATAAATAAATAAATATAAAAAAACAAAGAACAAACAAAAACCAGCCACATATTCTCTGCCAAAATATCAGAAGAATGATCTCTAACCCAGCAGCTGATATCGCTCCCTTCCGAAACCTCTGAAGCTGGGACTCCACAGAGCTCTCAGCGCTGTGTTCTTCCATGTTCCTAATACGATATGGCCCGTTAAGTTCTGCTTACAGCTTCCAACCACTTTCTTAGTCCGAAGTCCCAAACTTTTCCACATTCCCCATAAGACGCCCCGTCACCTCAACAGATCACTCCTTAGAATCACCTTCGGTCTCAGTTACTGCTCTAGCTCTGTGAAAAGATTCCATGACCAAGGCGACTTAAAAGAGAAAGCATTTAATTTGGGGCAGGGGAGTGTCACGGTTCCTGGGAGGGCAAGGCTGGGGAGGAGCTGCAGCGGCTGAGACAGGCGTCTTGCCCTGGTGCTGGTCTATCCCCGAGTTAGGAGGAGCACAGAGACTGAAGTCAGTCCCCCAATGGCACACAGCCATTGGCAATGGCACACTACCATAGCGTGGAAGGCTTCCCCGGTGTGAAGGATTCCACAAAAGCCTAGGTCGTCCCAGGCCCCGCCCCCAGGAGCCCAGAGCAGAGTCCACAGGCTGGACCAGACCCTAAAATGCTACTTAAAAATGGAAATCAAGAGCGAACTGAGGCCAGGACACAGGAAGAAATGGCAAAATCTAGTTAATCCATGTCCGATTCCGTGTCTCCCTGTTAGTCAGCTTCTTTTCACGTCCTCAGAACCAGAAAGAGGCAAAATCTCAGAGACACAGTGAATAATTAAACCCTCATTAGAGCACAGGCGTACCCAGGCTCTTGAAACCTAAGAACACACCTTTGCTGCTGATGTAAGGGGCGTTTGAAAGTTCTCCTGTGACGTGCGTGCGGTGTGGTTCCCAAATGCCAGCCACTCCAGAGCCTTCAAAGGCTACAGACAGGCTGTCCTGGCCCCTGGCCCTCTGGTCCCCGCTCAAAACGGGCTTGAGCCAGAGGCTTTTCCGTGTATTTTACAAAGAGGCTGTGTGTAGCTTTTATGTGAGTCATTAAAAAAGTTGTTTTTTTTTTTTTTTTTTTAAATTTTGAAAGCATGAAGTATCCTCGTGGCAACCGACTGCCTTTTCCTATTTTTTTGAAAACCGAGCAGACCACTCCTCCTCTTGGCACAGTGAATTTTCTAGCCTTGGTCAGAGACAGTGGGGGCCTTCAGGATGCCCGCCGGAGCCCAGGAGAGCACACCCCAGACCCCCAACCAGCCCATGTTGATCCTTACCTACCCTAACCAGATGGCCTCTACATAAAGCAGGAGCTGACAGGGGCAAAGCTAGCAGCAGGAAGCCCAGAATCCCAATTTAGAGCACGGGTTCAAATCCCACCCACCCCCCACATTGTTAGCTGTGTGAATTAAGCAAATGACTTCACCTCTCTGGGCCTTGTGGGGGGTAATAATAAAAGCAAGTGGGCTATGGGCTGTATTGACTGCTAGGATGATGAGCACTGAACTGAGGGACTTACACAGTTGTGATTATAAAAAGATAAAGCGAAAGCCGGGCAGTGGTGGCGCATGCCTTTAATCCCAGCACTTGGGAGGCCGAGGCGGGCGGATTTCGAGTTCGAGGCCAGCCTGGTCTACAGAGTGAGTTCCAGGACAGTCACGGCTATACAGAGAAACCCTGTCTCGGAAAAAACAAACAAACAAACAGAAAAAAGATAAAGGGAAATAAGATATATGCTCTATGTGGGTGTGGTGAGGTGTGGGAAGGGAGTGCCTCAACAGGCATCCTGTCCCCCTGAGGGACCAGTCATACGACAGTCTAGTATAGAATAGAGTTTATTCAGAGCATGGGGAGGGGAGGTAAGAGGGCAGTAGAGGCAGAGAAAGGCAAAGAGAGGGAGAGAGTAGAGAAGTGGAGGTCAGCCATGACCACATGGCGAGAGGGGGGAGGGGACGGAGAGAGAGAAGAGCCCAAGAGGGCAAGAGAGAAGCAAGCAGGAAACAGGAGTAAGAGAGGGAGGAGGGGCAAGCAGCCCTTTTATAGTAGGCCAGGCCTACCTGGCTGTTGCCAGGTAACCGTGGGGCGGAGCTTAGACAGAATGCTAACACACACTGTGGGTTGAGAGGCCCTAGATCAAGCTCTGGCAGATGCTGGGTTCTCTGAGGGCCATCTTCCCATTGATGCCTAGCTTCTAACTGTGACTTCATGAGACACTCTCTAGGACCCCCTTTAAAACAGCACTAATTTTCAGGATTCCAGCCTTATGACCTACTCACCCCCTCCCCTCGCGCGCCAAAAGTCCCCCCTGTGAGCAATACAAATTTGTGCTTGCCTCTCATAAAAACCCCGCCCACCATGATTGCGCTGTGTGGTCTTACAATTGCTTACAGACAGGCACAGGGAGCTTTTTTTTTTTTTTTTTTTTTTTTTTGGCTTCCTTGGGACCCGTGGGAGAGTCAGAACCCCCGAGGATTTGGATAGGTGAGGAGCCAGCCCTGTCTAGACCAACACACCCACTGGGGACTGGTGGCACATTCGTGTAACCCCCAGCACTCTGGAGACTGAGCCAGAAGGATCAGGAGTTCTTGGGTTAGCCTGGGCTGCCTGGTGAGGCTCTGTCTTGACACGATCAACTGTACACTCAGTTTTTCCAGGCATACTTGTTTCCAGATAGACTCACTCAAAGAGTCCAGGTTCTTAGCTAAGACTATGCCATCTTCTGTCTCTGCCTCTCAACGCTGGAGTCTCTGTGCCTGACACCAGGTCCAGCCTTTTATACAAGTCCTTGGTTTTTGGCTGATTGGTTTGATGGTTGGATGTTTGGGTAGTCATATGAGTGGATCAATGAATGAATGAATGGGTAGGTGGGTGGGTGAATGGATAGATGGTTGGGTGGATAGATGGATAAGCAAATAGGCAGGTGGATGGGGTGGGGTAGGTATGTGGCTAGTTTTATGTCAGCTTGACATAAGCTGGAGTCATCTGAGAGGAGGGAACCTCAATTGAGAAAATGCCTCCATAAGATTGGGCTGTAGGCAAGTCTGTAGGGCTTATCAGTGATTGATATGGGAGGGTCAAGGCCATTGTAGGTGGGACCAGCCCTGGGCTGGTGGTCCTGTGTTCTATAAGAAAGCAGGCTGAGCAAGCCATAAGAAACAAGCCAGTAAGTAGCACCCTTCCATGGTCTCTGCATCAGCTCCTGCCTCCAAGTTCTCCTGCCCTGTCTTTGATGAGCTATAATAAGTGAGATAAATTCTTTCCTCCCTAAGTTGATTTCGTTATGATCTTTATCATAGCAAAAGAAACCATAACTAAAACAGTGGATGTATATGGATAGATGGATGTATATGGGTAGATGAATGTGTGGATAGATGGGTAGATGGATGGATGAGTGGGTGGGTGAGTGGAAGGGTGGGTGGGTGGATGGATTGATGGATGGATGGATGAATGGATGTATGGGTGGATGGATGGGTAGTTAGATGAATGGGTGGGTGGATGGATAGATGGATGGATATGGGTAGATGAGTTAGTTGGATGGATGAAGGGTGGGTAGATGGGTGGGTGGGTGTATGTATAGGCAATAAGTGGATGGATAGATGGGTGACTAGATAGGTTATGAATGGGTAGATGGTGGATAGGTGGGTGGGTGGAAGGGTAGATGGATGGGTGGATAAATACACGGGTGGTTAGATGGTTGACTGGGTAAAAGAATGATAGATGGGTAGATGGATGGGTGGATGGGACGAATGAATAGATAATTGAGTGGTGGACACATCAGTAACAGCATGGGACATCTGCCCGTGTGGTGATCAGGACATTTCCTGTATGGTCAGCCACCACCATTCCGGCATTTAGGAGTAAACTTTCGTCAAATAGGCCTTGTCACTAGAATGCAAGAAACAATAAATGCTGCAGACAAGAATGGGCAGCGCCCACTATCACTCTGAGGAGAGAGCGTGCACACCTCAACACCCATGACCTGCGAGATAAGTGGGCTCCCTGCAGAATGTGACTCTGCTGGGGCTTCCTCACTCCGGGGGACTGCGATCTGAGCAGAAAAGAAATAAAACTATCTCTCAAAAGGAATTCTGGGACCCCCCTTGGCCGGTTCCTCTGCCTAGAGGAGCCTGTGATTAGCCTGCGTTGTCTCCTCCATGCCATAATGATGCACAGCTGAGCCCAGCCCAGCCAGAAAACATAAAACCTAAGTTCTGAAGGAAGGGTCATTAAAGAAGATTCTTTTGTAGACAGCAGCACCGAAGGAGGCGGTCGTCGGTCCTTGCTACGGAGGAGGTTATGAGGCCACGAATCTTCCAGCACTAGCTCAGGCTGTACAGCTACACTTCCAGAGCGTTATCCCGAGGAAGTCGCCAGATTCACGCATCAAGATTCATTTGTGGAGGGCTGGGGTATTACAAGAAGGCGAGTACTTGCCCCATGTGATCCCCACCTCGACCTCCATCCCACCGCAAAAGATTGATTCACAGAGATGTATTCACAATAGGACCCTATGATCGTATTAGAAAATGTTACTAATCTATTATCCGATATACTAAGAATAGCAAAGACTCCAGAAACAATGTGGTAAATGACAGACTTTAGTAAAATCGCAGCCGCATCATTGTGTCCCAGCTCCATTCCTCTGGGAAATACAAAGTCAGATCTCAAAAACCATGCCTGAAATTACCCTGGATAACTAACACTCACTCACTCTCTCATTCTCTCTCTCTCTCTCTCTCTCTCTCTCTCTCTCTCTCTCTCTCTCTCTCACACACACACACACACACACACACACACACACAAATTAAAAGTAAGAGCTCCGAAGGATGCATCCAAAAACCGAAAAGACAATGAATCCATAGACTTGTAGGACGTATTTTCATTTTGTATATCCATTAAGGGGCTCCCATGGAGACTGTATAAAGGTTTTTCAAAACTCAACGGGGGCAAGGGGAATAGAATAAGTAAGCCAACAGCTCAGTTTTCAAGTGGGCAAACACCGGAAACAGAGGCCACTGGGAAGACATAACAAGAGCTCACAGCTCATTAGCATTCGGGCCTTCCACGTCACGGATCACCAGGGAAACGCCAATAGGCTTCGGAGCGAGGCACACACACCCCCCTCACCCCCAACCTCACCAAGATGCTGCCGTAACAAAAACCGAAGGTGCTTAATTCCCACTTCCTGTAACCTGAAGATGGTGTGGCCCCTCAGGCAGATAAAAACAAAATCAAAACAACAATGACCCAGCAATTGCACTCTTTAATAAAAGTATATGTCGAACACAAATGTGTCCATTTGAATTACTTAAGATAGCCAAAAGGAAGAAAGAACGCAAATGCCTATTGGTAGATGAATAGACAAAATATCCATACGGTGGAGTATTATTTGAGCATAAAAGGGGACGAGGTAGAGATGCGTGCTACAATATAAACAAACCAGCCAGCCACGAAATGTATAGTTCTATTTATGTGAAGAGATTGAGTGGGTTTATAGAGAAAGGAAGCAGGTTTATGGCTGCCTGGGATTGGGGAGAACTCAGGAAAGGACTGCTAATATATACAAGGTTTCTTTCTAAAACAATGGAAAATGTTGTAAAATTGATTGTGGTGTTGGTTGTACAATTTTGAGAACTCGATAAAAAACAATTGAATTGTGTACTTTCCTTGGGCAAATTGTGTAATGCATCAATCACCCGACAGCAAAGCTATTATTATACTATGTATGAAGTGTATTGCCTATTACAAAGCATACGGGCAGGGGCTGGAGACGGCTCAGCAATTAAGAGCACCGGCTGCTCTTCCAAAGGACCCAAGCTCTGTTCCCAGCACCCACATGGCAGCTCACAACCATCTGTAACTCCAGCTCTAGAGAATCTGATGCCCTCTTCTGGCCTCCACAGGCATGCCACCCCTTTGCTTGTACGCACAATTCAAAATAAAACAAACTTTTAATCAAAACACACAGGTGGGCTTTTCTTCAGTGCCCATTGCCTGGTGAGAATTCTAGAAAGAGACATCTTGAAGTAGGAGATTCCCCCCGCCCCCCACATTCCCAGATCTGGTGTCTAAGGTATAGTCCACACCACTGGTACATTTTTCTTTGAAGCCTTGTAGCTCATTTGCATAATCCAGGTACATTTACCTTCTACTTCAAAGTATGGCCATGTTCATTTTAATCTAAAAAATAATGTATCAGGCTAATGGTGTGGCTCAGTGTTTAGAGTGCTTGCGGACACACACAGACCATGAGCTTAGTTCTTAGTACCTTATCAGGGTTTTTTTTTTCTTTCACCTTATCGTCTTTGTTTTGTTTGTTTTTTCTCCAAACCCATGAATACAACTGATGCTCCAGGGGTAGGGGAGAGAAAATACTTAGTGAAATGAGTAGCAGTCCCCTCCGTTTGATGACAAATGATAAAGCCAAGCAAAAAAAAAAGTGAACAGAATGGGAGTCGACCAGGGGGTGAGAGGGGGAACGGATGAGATTTTAATGTAGACACCAGAAGAATAACGCTCAGAGAGAGGAAACTGGAGGGACTGTGGGAAGAAGAGGCAGCTGCTATCTCAGATCACAGGTTTTCTTCAGCTGAGAGGTGTCCCTCTGCCAAAACCCCTCGCTAATGTTGCACAACATTAAAAATAAACATGGCTTTTTGCAGCTGGAGACACTGGAGGGAGAACGGGGCCCTCCCTGTCTTTGGGGAGATAGATAGCTTGGCAAAGTCCCCTGGCCGACGCACACACCCTGATCTCATGCCGCCCCCATCCGATTCCCAAGAGCCTTCGTGCTCCCTGCAGGTGCTCAGGGAGGAGCTGAAGCCAGAGCCTTCGCAAAGCTTATGGAAGAAAACCATACAGATGCTCAGACCACGGCTGGAGGAGGCGAACCCAGCCAGGCGTGAGGGGACCGGGCGGAGCTGGGGAGTATGGCTAAGGAGCCCCTGCTCGGCTTCAAGCGACACGGACGATCTCAGCCAGGTGGGCTATCTCTCCAGGCCTCAGTTTCCCCTACACAAAGATTCCCCGCATCTCTCTTACTGTAATGGCTATGATCCTCTGAACTGGACCTGCTACTTCAGCTCCACCCTCCACAGACCTGTCTGAAGCCCTTCATACTGACTGCCGGAAGCCCCATCCTACCTTCAGTGGCGATATGCCCGCAAAAGCCAATCTCTGTGTTGACAAGACGCTCATCCCCTCAACTGACAGCAGATTTCTTCAGAAGGCAGCACTAGCCAGACATGGCCACGCACACCTGCGATCTCTGCCCTCAGGAGGCTGAGACAGGAGGCCACAGAGTTTAAAGCCAGCCTGGATTGTGCTCTGAGAAGGTCTACAAACAGAACCGCAAGGCAGTATGGGTAGCACAAGGCAGTATGGGAAGCAGATCTCCGTCCATTCCCACTCCTAGCACCATCGTTAAGAACCTTCTTGAGCCTCAGCCAGATGCCTGGGACTGTGGGAAAGCAGCAGCTTCCTGTTCTCGGAATGACCAGCCCTGAGGGAGGCCCTACCTGTGCCGTGAGAAGAGGAAGCAAACCACACACGGCTCTTTCCTTGTGCCCACCCCGTGAGGTGGACACTCGCTCACAGTCTGAGTGTGAGACGTCCCAGATGTTGGCTTAGGGGGTGAGAACACACTATGCACAGGGTCAAAAAACAAAGAGAGAAGTCAAACCAGACCCACCGAGCTCTGGCCAGGCTTCCCGCAAAGAAGGCTGGAATTGTCTCTGGCTCCTTCTGTGCCTTTGTTTTTTTTGATGTGTTTGCTTTACAGACCAAGACATTGAATCCAAAGCCTCACTCAGGCTAGCTCTGCCGCTGAGCCACATGCCTAGTCCATTTACATATATTTCATTCATTCACTCATTCATTCATTTGTTCGTTCTCTCACTCATTTCCAGGCAGGCTCTCATTGGGCTCCCTAGGCTATATACTGGGACAAGACTAAAGCGTGCCAGGCTGTGTCAACCTCGTCAGTACCTCTTAAACCTCACGATTTGGGCTGTGGTAAAACAGCCACCCATCTCTGCCCTTCGGATTTGGCTACTAGAAATAAACACCGGATAAAAACCGCAGAAAGCCCAACGCCCAAGCCTCAAACTTGCCGCAGCTCATATGTGGGTTTGTGTGACCAAACGGCACGCTGCCACAAGGACAAAATTTTGAATAAAAATGACATCGCCACAGGCAAAAGCCATTCTTTCCTGCTCTCATCCAGTCTTCTGACTCCGGATCTGCTAATGGGTTTTAAACACTTTCTCGGACGCGTATCCACGGGGGAGAGCAGGCCTTCAAGCCTTGTGGTGTCAGGGGCAGGATGCAACACGCGCTGTGCGTACGGTGGATGCGCGCATGCGCAGGTGCGCACGCTGTGTTTGTCAGGGGACTTGGGGTGTCCTGTTCTGCCGTTCTCCACCTGATTCCCTGAAAGTGAGTCTGGAGCTAGGCTGGTGGCCAGCAAACTCAGGTGACACCCGTCTTCACTCCTCACAGCGCTGGGGTTACAGGGACCTGTGCAGCCGTGTCTGACTTTTTACACGGGTGCTGGGGCCCAAACTCATCCTTGCTGCGCCCTAATCCACTAAACATGCTCTAGACATTTGGTAAATTGTTCTAAGCCCATTGTTTATGTTGATGTAGGTGTTTCATGTCTACTTTTTGTTCGAGGAATGGCTGGATTTTTCTTCTTGTTTTTTAAGATTCATTTTATTTTTAGTTATGTTTTGTTGAGGTTTTGTCTTTTACTGGCTATTGTAATGCCAAATGCGGGCACTCAAGACCTGGACCCTGACCTCACGTTAATTCTGATTGGTGAATAACGAATGCCAACAGCCAATAGCTGGGCAGAAGAGACACATAGGTGTGTAGGTGAGGTTTAGGTTTCGTGGGCTTTGGGGAAGGAGAACCACAAGAAGAACATGCAGGAGGAGAGAGAGAAGCAGCCATGGGTTAGGAGACAAGAGAGCGCGGTCCTGAGGGCTGCCCTATTGAAGTTAAGAGAAGTCCAGATCAAACGCTGTAAGCGGTACCTCGGGGATATCGCTAGGAAAGTAGATTCTAATAGAATGGAGGGTAGGCAACTGCCCAGCTCTCGTGTAAATATAAATACCGTGAGTGTGGTTTTTATCTGAGAACTCAATAACCAAAGGTGGAATAGAAACCCGGGGCCAGGATTAATGTAATTTCTACTACAATGTTTATATGAGCAAAGTGTGCGCACACAGATGCAGACACCCTTGGAGACCAGAGGTGTTGGATCTCCTGAGGCTGGAGTTTCTCCTGACTGGGAGCCAAGAACTGAACGCAGGTCCTGTGGAAGAGCTGGGCCCTCCTTTCCAGCCCCAGCTTGCTTGTTTGCTTGCTTGCTTGACTGACTGACTGATTGATTGATTGATTGATTGATTTTTTTTTCTTTTCAAGAGACAATTGATTCTCTGCTTTACATTGACCTTGAGGGCTGGCTATCCTTCTGACCTTTTTAAAACGTATTTTTACCACCATTTTACGTGAGTGGGTCTCGAGGGAAACGTTAAGTTTGTGACATCACAGAGGAGATGGTTGTGCAGGATGAGAGTCTCAAAGGTGGTTCTGGGAGGGAAGAAGCCTGAACCATGTTGCCCCAGGAAATTAAAAATAACCCAGCCAAGGGATTACATGTTCTCGATGTCGTTTGTGAGTGAGCTGAAGAGGGGCCGTTTACAGCAGTCCAGGTCTATTGAGGAGGATTTCTGAGGGCTTACGTAGGCTGTTGCTTTAGCAGCAGGGGTAACAGCGAACCGCACGGCAGCCACAAGATCCGTGTGCGAGAATGTCTAATTACTGGAAAATCATAGACCTGAGACAGCTGCGCTCCACTGTGCACTGAGGGTTGCCCAAAGCCCTCATGATGATTCAATAAACCACATCTGTGTGGCGGACTCAGGAAAGCAGCACCCGTGCCAAGATTGGTATCTCCAAGGACCTCCAGGATCCAGCCACCCAGCCATCCACTCACTCGCTGAAATTTTCAACAACTTATTTTTTTTAAATGGTCCCAGACTGCCGGCACTCCATAGTGAGACTTTCTCTTGAGAAAACCAATAGGGTTTAGCTACCGCTGGTGAGAAAGGACAGGGAGCAAGGAACAGCACACACTTCCCAGACAATGTGGATGCACAGCCCAGAAGCCCCACCTAAAAGCAGCATCTTCCCCTGAGAGTGTGGCCCTCGGGCTCCAAAGTACATACTTCATATCCATGACCACCGAGCCCAAGCCAGTCATGGCCTGCTCATCACATCCACAAGACAGCGCCTCCCCAGTGTCAACAACGAGTTAAGACTGTTCTGCAGCCAGGGGCACTCATGATCTGACCTAGTTAGTGACTTTCAACAGAGGTCTACACAGATCTTCCAAATGTCCATCCCGGGCTACACCCATGCTGTGACTCAGTCACGCCCACCTTTAAGTAATTTCCGCCCATCTACACCCAGGCCACGCCCACCCCTGCATTAGCCACACCCAACTCCAAGCTAATCAGAGGCCAGACCAGGCCCCAGACACACACAGAGGCCACTTAAAGTAGGCTTGCTGTTGGTGACTATGTGGGTGAGACCTGTGAAGTGCAGCGAGCAAGGTACAGAAAGACAACACAGACTCACTCAGGGAATCAAAGCGACCTGTCACACTGAGGTTGAGAAAGCACCCACCCCACCCTCACCCCCGGCAGTCACTGAGCAGGGGAAGGACCAGGAATGAGGAGAGGTCAGTGAAGCGGCTCCAACTCAGTCAGACAAGAGGAAGAACCTAGCTGTGATGACAGCTGCTTTAAGATAATGAGTACTTGGGAGGCGGAGGCAGAAGGAAAGTGAGTTCAAGGTCGGCCAAGGCTACATGGAGTTTGAAGTCAGACCGGACTACACAGAGAGAAGTTGCCTTAAACAAAGAAGCAAGCAAACCAGAGGACTAAGTCACCCATTGACTACAGAATCAAGTCTGTAATGTAGCCATTTTACATCGTTTATTTCAAAACAGCTAAAAGGGAAGATTTGGGGACCCTCACCTCGCCATAAAGAGTGATGCATTCACTGATTACCTTCATGTGATCATTGCACAGTGTTCATGTGTGGAGACAGCACATTATACCTATAAATATGTACAATGGAAATTATCACCGTGTGTCTTAGTCAGGTCACAAAATACCCTGAAAATACCCTGACAAACATCGAGGGGAGAAAGGGGTTTAGGTTTTTTGGGGGTTTTTTGTGTTGTTGTTTTTTTTTAAAGATTTATTTATTTTTATATGTACGTACACTGTAGCTGTCTTCAGACACCCCAGAAGAGGGCATCTGATCTCATTATGGATGGTTGTGAGCCATCATGTGGTTGCTGGGATTTGAACTCAGGACCTTCGGAAGAGCAGTCAGTGCTCTTAACCGCTGAGCCATCTCTCCAGTACTGAGGGGATTTATTTGTTTGTTTGTTTTTGGCTTTTTGTTTTTGTTTGCATTTTATTGATGCATTTGGGGTGTGGGAAGGTTTCAAACATGCTACATACAGATGTGTAGGTCAGAGGACGGACAGCTTGCAAGAGTCAGTTCTGTCCCTCCACCATGTGGGTTCCGGGCATTGAACTCGGGTCACAGGTAAAGGTAAGCGCCATCTCACAGGCCTGAGAAAGGGTTTCTATCAGTCAGCACATCCAGATTGCAGCCCACCACTATAGGACTGTAAGCAGTCAAAGTGGTGGGAACCTGAAGTAGCTGGTACGTCCACAGTCAAGGGCAAGGAGAATGGATACATGCACTACAGAGCTTGGGTCTCTATCTCCAGTCTCAAAAAATTATATACATTGTGTGTGTGTGTGTGTGTGTGTGTGTGTGTGTGTATCTTTTGCCTGCCTGTATGTCTGTGAACCACATGAGTGCCTGGTGCCCACAGAAGCCAAAAGAGGGCATTGGACCACCTGGAACTGGAGTTACAGGTGGTTGTGAGCCACCGTGTGAGTGCTGGGAATCAAACCAAGTTCCTCTGGATGAACAACCAGCTCTCTTAACAGCAGAGCCTCTCTCCAGCCTGCTTCCTTCACTCTTATACTGAGGTCCCCCTTCCTAGGGAATGGTCCACCCACAGTGGACATGTCTTCCTGCTTCAATTAGGTGAATCAAGACAACCCTCACAGACATGTCCAGAGGTCATCTTGACCTAGACAGTCCCTCATTGAGACTCCCTGCCCAAGTGATAAAGCAAAAAGCATCACAGGGCTCAAGAGTTTACATCTCCAACAAACTCTGAAGTGGTGTCCACGAGTCACTGGACCCAAACTGTACCTGAGCAGTCAGATCCCAAAGGAGATCTCTCAGAGTCTAGATCCTTCTTCCCAACGTCCCCACACACCCCAAGTGCTGGGAACCGGCTGATGAAGTGTAGGGACAGAACAGAAGGTGTCCTTGCAGCCTCCATGCTCCAAAGCCTTGTCACATGCCAAGCTCACACATCCTGTGTTAGCTTGGGTAGGAAAGCATCTAGGTCATGGTTGTCATAAACAGCAAAGCACCCATCCAAAGACCTGAGTCCCCCACCTGGGGACAGACAAAAAGCACAGGACAAATGCAACTCAAGATGCATCAGGGGCCCTTGAGCCCTTCTCTGAGGGGTCTTCAGACCTAACTAACCACCATCACCCAGGCTTGGTAAGTTAGCAGTATGTGTTTTAAAATCTGCGCTCCCAGGCATGATAGATGGGGTGGGAGCTGGGAACCAGAGGTCTTCAGAACAGTGACTCTTAGGGAAGGAGCTCGTGACTGAACAGAGGGAACGGACATTGTGGTCACCTCTGAACATTTTAGCGAAGCCAGATAAGACTGGCTCAGGGACACCCCACCCCACCCTTCCCCCAATGCTCAAAGAGACCAGGCTGGACAGTGAGTAGGGAGGAGCTAAGGAGTGGAGGGGATTGCAGCCATATGTCCTGTAGGTGGGGTTATTCAGTGCAGCCCCTCCTCACAGGCAGGAATGCTGAATGACCCTAGAGGAGCATCCTTTTGACTTTTAAAATAAAATTTCTGGGCCATCAAGATGGCTCTGTGGGTAAAGGCGCTTGCCAACAATCACCATGACCTGCGTCTGATTCCTAGGGTCCTGGATAGCAGAAGGAGAGAATGAACTCTAGCAAGTTGTCCTCTGTCACACACACACACACACACACACACACACACACATTAGTACATGCCTGTACACACAAAGACACACACATGCACGCACAAACATACACATACAAACATACACATACACACACAAACACATGAAAACACACTCACATGCATGTACACACTCTGACACACTCACTCATGCACACATGCATATTCACAAATATATACATATACACACACTCACACATTCGTGTACACATACTTACTCACACAAACACAGACACGCATGATCACACACACACATACAAACACACTCACAAACATACACATATGCACTCACATACACAAATATACAAACACACACTCAAGCACACATATATACTCACACACAAACACATACACAGACACACACAATCACACACACATACATACAAGCATGCACACACATACACACTCACAAACATATACATACACAAATACACACACTCATATACACATACATACAGACAGACACAAACACACATAAACATATATAGTGGCACACACAATCACACACACATACATACAAACATGCACACACACTCACATACACACACACTCACACACACATACACACTCACACTTACAAACATATACGTACAAACACACAAACACACACGCGAGTAAATGAATATATAAATTTTTATTTATGTCAGGTGGATGTATATAGTGTCTGTGGTGCATGCTGTATGTGTGGCACATTTGCTCGAGTGTGTAGGTGTGCACATGCAGATGCCACCAGAAGACATCAGGAGGGTCCCTCTCGCACCCCCATCACCTGAACCTGTTCTCTCACTGAGCCAGGAGCTTGTTCTTTTAGCTTGGCTAGGAAGCTCCTGGGATCTGCGTGCTTAGGCCCCAATGCTGGGGTCACAGGCAAGCATGGCCTGGTTATTTTTATTCAAATTCTGGAAATTGAAACTGCAGCTCTCCTGCTTGCTCAGCAAGGGCTCTACCCACAGAGCCACATCCCCATCCTTCAGAATATAATCTTTAAAACATGATAGCACTCACTCAGCATGGCGGGGCACGCCTTTAATCCCAGCTCTCGGGAGGCAGAGGCAGGCAGATCTCTGAGAGTTTGAGGCCAGCCTGGTCTCAAAAGTGAAGTAAGTTCCAGGCCATCCAGGGCTATACAGTTGAGATCCTGTCTCAAGAGGGAAAAACTGAACTCAGATTTACAGGAGGTGGCTCAAATTGTTTTTGAAAGCCTCCACAAATACGTGGAGTCTACCCAAATACGTCTGAGAGCCACGTGTGGTGTCCACAGCGCCAGTGTGGCAGTGCGGAGCCTCCAGATGGGAGACCCGGAAGAACTGCCTGGAGAATCAAGTTATTCTGTGTTAAGTCCCCGCCCCTCAGCTACAGCATGTATTGACCTGAAAGGAGCAGTCAGTGTGTTGAAAGCTGGTCCGCAGTGACATTTAAGAAGTGTGTGGGTACCAGTCACTGGTGTGTTCTGTCCCCAAGTAGGGCTGGGGTTTTTTTTGTTTGTTTGTTTTGGTTTGGTTTGGTTTTTTTTTTTTTTGGTTTTTCGAGACAGGGTTTTTCTGTGTATCCCTGGCTGTACTGGAACTCACTCTCTAGTTCAGGTTGGCCTCGAATTCAGAAATCCGCCTGCCTCTGCCTCCCAAGTGCTGGGATTAAAGGATTAAAGGCGTGCACCACCACTGCCTGGCTAGGTCTGGTTCTTAATACAGTGTGTCTTGGAGCTGGAGATACTCAGCAGTTGGGAGCAACAAAAGACCTGATCTCAGTCCCAGGTACATATGGGACTGCTCACAGCTGCCCGTGACTGCGACTCTGGGGGATCCAGTGCCTCTGGTCTTTGAGAGCACCTGCACCCACATGATCATGCATACACACACACACACACACACACACACACACACACACACACTATTAAAAACAAAATATTTGAAGATTTATTTTCTTTACTTTATGTATATGAGCACACCGTAGCTGTACTGATGGTTGTGAGCCATTGTGTGGTTGCTGGGATTTGAACTCGGGACCTTCAGAAGAGCAGTCAGTGCTCTTAACCACTGAGCCATCTCTACAGCCCAAAACAAAATATTTGAAAAGAAGAGAAATGAGTGTCTTTATACAAGAGCAGAGCTCTGCTGGGCAATGTAGCACACACATGTAATCCTGGTCACCTGGAAGCAGATCTAGAGTTTAAAACAACAAGGGAGAAAGGGAGCCTAGATCCTGAATCTCTCTGGCTTCCTGTCTCATCACACAGTCCTTCCAGGATGCTGTCAGCACATGTCATGTACCCAGTGAGGCCTCACCAGAGGCTAATCTGATCAGGAAGCTCAATCTTGGCCTTTCAGTCCACAAAACTATGAGATGAATAACCTTCTTTTCCCTATAAAGTGCTCTGCCTGGGGTACTTTGTTATAGCTACAACATATGGACCGATTCTCATCAGACGCCTCAGAAACACGCCAGACACTAGCCTGTTCACTCAAATAGCATAAACTGAGGCACTAGCCCCCAGGTCCCATGCTGAATGCTGTCCCGTGGGCTTGTCATATGGGCACAAACATGTCCATGTCGACCACTAGAGTGACAAGCACCACATATGAAACTCCTAAGATCACATCACGAGTGCCAGGTATTAATCAACATGCAGTACAAGGCATTTATAGTATGAGACTGGTCCTATTCCCCTCCTGTGTTGTGAACCTTGATTCGAGCAGAGAGTGATTGGTTAGTTACCTCCCATGTCCCATAACGGATGTGCCACTACCGTACCAGTGTGCAAATTTTGCATGTCATGTTGGTACTGTAGTTCATAGGGTCTGACAGTGGGTAAGACTGTAGAGGATTTTTATCCCCTATAACCTGCATCACACCTTCCAGAGCTGTGAAAGTCAGCCACTAGGGCAGCAACAAGAAGTTCCAACTGACTTATTTAGATCACGAATCAAGATGTGTGGTCTTCAGAGTAAGCTCTTGCCATGTAGTTCAGATGGGCAACCAAGAGGAATGACAGGAGCCTGTATTGTTTGGGGGCCTCTGGGGCTTCCTTGGCCAATGAGTCATATGGATATATCCCACCCTTGGCACTGAGAATTTTGTTTAATGATCCATAGCTTCTGGGAGAAGCTTTTTAGGGAATCTCTTGTCATAGTCTCTTCTTAATAGATCGATTAGATAGATAGATAGATAGATAGATAGATAGATAGATAGATAGATAGATAGATAGAAGATGAATAGATAGATAGATAGATAGATAGATAGATAGATAGATAGATAGATAGAAAGATAGATGTTAGATGGATGGATAGATAGACAGACAGACAGACAGATGTTAAATGGATGGATGGATAGATAGGTAGATAAATGATAGATAGATAGATAAATAGATAGATGATAAATAGATGGTAGACAGATAGATGATAGGTAAGTGCATACATAGACGATAGATAAAAACATGCATAGATACATAACAGATTGATAGAAGATAGATGATAGATACTTACATACATAGATAGATAGATGATAGTTACATATATAGATGATAGGTGATAAATAGATGATAGATAGATAGATAGATAGATAGATAGATAGATAGATAGATAGATAATGGATACATAGATACGTAGACTGATAGATAACAGATACAAAGATACATAGATTGATAGATGATAGATAGATAGATAGATAGATAGATAGATAGATAGATAGATAGATAGACAGACAGATGATAGAAGGATACATAGATATATAGATAAATGATAGATAGATAGATAGATAGATAGATAGATAGATACGTAGACTGATAGATAACAGATACATAGATACATAGATTGATAGATGATAAATACATAGATGATAGGTAGGTAGGTAGATAGATAGATAGATAGATAGATAGATAGATAGATAGATAGATAGATAGATAGATAGATAGATAGATAGATGGGTTACAAGACAGTAGATTTCCATATGACTTTTTTATATTTCTAACTCTCACTTCCCACCTCTACCCCTCTCTCCTTAATCCTGTCACCCTCTCGATTGCAGTATTCCCCGTGTTCTTTTGTCCTCCCTCACCACAGCCTCTCTCTAGTTTTCTGACTTCTACTTATTCTCTAGATTGAACTCACACTGAGAGACACAATACCAGATCTCACATGAGAGGGAGAACATGCAGCCATTGTCTCTTTGTCATCCTGGGTGACTCAATTTAATTTTTTCCATGTCTACTTATCTACAAATTTCATAATTTTTCCTTACAGCTGAGTGAAAGTCCAGTGTGTAAATGTATTCTTCAGGTGGTGGACATCTGGGTGGCTTCCGTTGCCTTGCTGCTGTGAACGGAACAGCAGTCAACATGGGTGAGCAGGTTTTTCTGTAGGAGGATGGAACATCCTTTGGACATGTGCCAGGAGTAGAAGAGCTAGGGCACGTGGCATTACTATTGATAGATTTTTGAGAATTCTCCACCTTGACTCCATAGTGGCTTTGTCTGCTTGCAATCCCACCAATGGTGAATGTGAGTTTCATTTCCCTGAATCCTCTCCTGAACTTGTTGTTATTTGATTTCTTCACTGCAGTCATTCTGACTGGGATGGTCTGGCATCTCAACGTAACTTTGATTTGTATTTTCCAAATGTCTAATGTTTACCATTAAAAAAAAAACGTTTAGGGGGTTGGAGAGATGGCTCAGCAGTTAAGAGCACACTGGCTGCTCGTCCAGAGGTCCTGAGTTCAAATCCCAGCAACCACATGGTGGCTCACAACCATCCGTAATGAGATCTGCTGCACTCTTCTGGAGTATCTGAAGACAGCTACAGTGTACTTACATATAATAAATAAATAAATCTTTTAAAAAATGTTTAATGTCCATTTGTATTTCTTTTGAGAACTCTTTGTTGAGATCTGTGAACCACTTTTTAAATCAGGCTGTTCGTTTTCTTGATTTTTTTCTTTTTGTACTTTTTTGTATTCTAGGTATTAATCCTTGCTCAGATGTATGGCTGGAAAAGACTCCCTCCTGCCCTGGGGGCTCCACTCGGTTAACTGTTCCTCTGCTATTCATGAGCGTCTTACTTTCAGGATGTCCCGTTTGTTGGCTGTTGGCCTTATTTCTTAGACTGCTGGAGTCCTGTTGTGGAAGATGGTAGCGATCCTGTGTGCACACAGCTCCCCACATCCTCCGGGGCTTTCAGTTTCCAGTTTTAGGGTGAGGTCTTTGATGCTTTGGGAGTTGGTTTTTGTGGGTTTAAAGATAAAGATCTGGGTTTCCTCTTGCATGTAGACATCTAGTTTGTCAGTGTCATTTCTTGAGGTGCTTTTTTTTTTCCTCCAGTGTGTATTTTTGGTGTCTGTAGAAAGCCCAGGTGCCGGGAATTGCGTGGAGTTACATTTGGGTCTTCTGTTCTATACCGCTGTCTCCTTTGCTGTCAGAACCGTGCTGTTTCTATTACGATGGCTCTCAAGTATGACTTGAGATCAAATATGGTGATGTCCCCAGTGGTTATTCTGCAAGGAGAGATGTGCAGACGCACATTGAGTACCCCCACCATTAGGTTGCGTGTGTGTACATGTGTGAGCGTGTTTGTGAATGTGTGTGTGTTTCTGTATGTTTGTGAGTGTGTTTGTGTATGTTTGTGTATGCACGTGTGCATATGTATTTGTGTATGTTTCTGTGTGTATGTTTGTGTATGTTTCTGTGTGTTTGTATGTATATTTGTGTATGTTTGTGTGTGTGTTTGTGTATATTTGTAAGTGTCTGTGTATGTTTGTGTATGTTTGTGTGTGTGTTTGTATATGTTTGTGTGTATATTTGTGTATGGTTTGTGTATGTGTGTGTTTGTATGTTTGTGTATGTTTGTGTGTGTGTGTGTGTGTGCACACACGAGTGTGTCCTACTCTGTCTGACCGGTTTTTTTAATGGGTAAATCATGGCTGCTGGATTCCAAAGAAATCATCTTCTCCTAGCAGTCCAACTCTTCAACTGAACAATTATTTCCTAATGTTTTGCTATTTATCATGTGTGTGTGTGCATATCTGTGTGTGCATGTACATGTCTCCATGTGTATGTGTCTGGATGTGTGTGTATCTGTGTATATATATCTGTGTATGTGTCTGTGTGTCTGTGAGTATGTGTGTGTGTGTGTGTATCTGGGTATGTGTCTGTGTGACAGTGTATGTGTCTCTCTGTCTGTGTGTGTGTGTGTGCACATACAGAAGAATGCCATGTATGCCTATGGAGGGCAGAAGACAGCTTTCCAGAATCAGTTCTCTCTACCATATGGGCTAAGGCATGGATCTCTGGTCATCAGGCTGGTCAGCGAGCACCGTAACCCACTGAGTCATCTCAGCAACCGCAATCTATTGATCTTTCTTACATGGGGACACCCCTAGTACTCTCCTCCTGGGTCCTCCCCAGGTTACTGTGGAAAACTCTCACAGTAACCTTCACAAAAGCCCAACCTGGGGACTGGGATCTTGCCAGGTGAGTATGAATGCACTCCAATCCTGTCCCTGGAAATCCTCTCCCAGGATGCACTGAAGCTCTGAATTCTCTTAATCTCTGAAAACGTAATGGGTGCAACCATCGGCTGCCTAGAGAAAGTGGCTGACCCGTCCCCAATAAATCAAAAACTCCCAGAGACACTTCTGAATAAATGATGGCTGCTCATCTTGGTAGGCAGTCCGGCTGCAAGATGTTTAATGTACCCTGGGAGAGAGTGAAACCCGTTCCTGCTGGGGGTGGGAACAGGGAGCTGAGAGGCAGAAAGAGGTCCAGGAATTTGGACAGAATCAGACCCACGCTCCTTCAGGGTGGGGCTGGGGGCAGAACGACAAGAGCCCGGCGCTAAAACAAATAAACATGTACTCAAATACCTCAATTATAATCCCAACATTTTTAAACAGTTACATCTTCGGCCCTTTTTCCCCATTTGTGAGGTAGATGTCCAAAGAGGTTTTCTACATGGAGCCTCCTCCTCCCATAGGCCATTAGAGACCAACCAGCCAACTCCATCTCCACGAGAGATAGAGGCTTGCAGAGGAACCGCTAAGGCCAACAATGCAGGACTCCAACACTGCTCTCCCTCCCACGCGCTGACCCCCGTGTCCTGTTGGCTACGTAACCACGCTTAGGAACTGGAGAGGAAGTCCCAGGCATGTGCCCCACCCAGGCTTTCTGTGGGCTGAGCTGCAAAGACTGTGTGACTCATACTGCCTTCCTGTGTGTGCCCAGGTTCTGCTTCTGTCCTGTGAGATTCCCGGAAACAGGCAGTTAAGCAAGCCCAGATGGACATTCCCTCTGGGGTGTCTGGTGGGTTCTGGGTCCAAGCACATCGAATGGCCTGCCAAGGACTGGTTGGGGGTTCCAGCTGGGCCTGTCTCCAAGGACCAAGCTCTAAGTCGGCCTGGAAGCCAGTGGTGAAATACAACTGGGCAAGCCTTTCTTGAGATATGCCAGACAGACACAACAGTCCCCTGGGGCCTCTTAGAGCAAATGTTCCCGCACCCCACCTCAGGACGCCATTGCCTGCATCCCAGCAAGACACAAACATCGCCGCTGAGCCCTCATTATTTTTATGCTCGCCAGACACTCCAGTCTCTTCATGCCTCCCCATTCCCACGGGCGTAGCCTGACCACCACAGCTGAGAGGGAGGCGCCTCTGTGATCTTTGACAAAATGTCTGGCAAAGCCCCTGAAGAAAGGGAGAGTTGGTTTCAGCTCATGGTCCCCGAGGGTTTCAGCCAGTCACCTACCTCAGTATGAGATGGCCTGAGCATCAGATGGTTGGTGCATCTGACAAAGAGAAAGAAGAACTTCAGTGGGGACTAGAAGCGGGAGGCACTGGAGGTGAGTCCTCCAGGGACTCCTCCCTGTGACCAACCTCCACCAGCCATGCTGCAGTTCCCACAACTTCCACAGCCTCCTGCACAGTGTCACCAGCTGGAGACCAAGCTGTCAGGCGTATGAACCTGTAGACGCTCCACATTCCAACCATCACAGAGGCTTACCTTAGTGGGATTTTGCTGTGTGTTCTGGTTCGGTTTTGTGTTTCCATGTAACCCAGGGTGGCCCTTGAACTTGAACTCATTATAAAACTAAGGGTAGGGCTGGAGAGATGGCTCAGTGGTTAAGAGCACTGACTACTCTTCTGGAGGTCCTGAGTTCAAATCCCAGCAACCACATGGTGGCTCACAACTATCTGTAATGAGATCTGATGCCCTCTTCTGGTGTGACTGAAGACAGCTACAGTGTACTCACATATGATAAATAAATAAATCTTAAAAACTTATATACTTACATATAATAAATACATAATCTAAAAAACAAAAACGAAAAACAAAAACCCTGAGGGTAGCCTTGAACTCCAAATGCTATGGTCCAAGATATACACCATCACACCTGGTTATGCAAACCCAGAGTTTCACCCATGCTGGGCTAGTACTCTACCCACTGAGTTACACCTCCAACTTAACTATGGTGGTTAAGTTTGATACTAAAGTATCAAAATCATTCCGCAACCAAATCTCGCTCAAAGTCCCAATGTAACAAAACGTAACAATACAGATGAAAGAGAAACAGTGTGAAAATCCCAGTCTGAAGTAACTCTCTGTTCTCACTTCTGGAAGCAGTCACAGAACCCCGGAGAACCCACGTTATAAATCCCTGCCCCAGACACCTAGAGAAACAGGCCCAGAAAGGAACTCACCTGGCCCGAGATTCTGGAGAGAGAGAGAGATGATGATGTCAGACTGAGGCCCCTGCCCAGCAGATGGACTGGTTCCCAGTCTGATAGTAGGTCTCTTTTGAACAACAGGAGGGAAATGACAGGTCTGCTTATTAGACTAGTTGACTTGAATGACTATTGAAGTAGATTGGCTGTCTCATTACTCCATTAGATCTTCAGGCAGGTGGCCGGGAGGGCAACTGGCTAAGGTTGGACAGTCAGTCCATTGATTAGCCATGTGGCTGATTAAATAATCAGCTGGTTTCTCTGACTGGGTCCTCAGTTGTCTAAGTGAGTGAATGGGTTTATGGGTGATTGAGCAGGTAAGTGAACAGGTGTGGGAGTGGGTGTATGGGTGTGGGTGGGTTATAGAACAATCTCACGGGCCAGCGGGAGGGTGACTGTGAGCGGGTGCGTGGGTGATGGGTCAGGTGAGCAGGTGGATGGGTAGAGAGTAGGGAGTGGATGGACCGATGAGTGGGTGGAGACTTAGTGTGGGACAAATGGGTCATAGGTAGATGGAGAGGGTCAGGGGCAGATACATGAGAGGGAAAGTAAGTCATTGTATGCATAGGTGAGTGGACTGAGATATGGCGCTGCCTCAGTGGGCTCTGGAGGAGACAGACTTGGATAGGACTTACAGTGGAAGAGGCACAGAGCAGAGAGTATGAACAGAGTATCCACGGCTATCACCAAGCACCAGAGTCTTCTACCAGCCCCTAGACTGGGACAGATGGTGAGTCGCCGGTGACTAGGAGCCTTCTAAATACTGTGCCAGTCCAGGACACTGCAGGGATCCTCGCCTCCCTAACCCCAGCAAATCATTTTTTTTACCTTCCTCTGGAACAGCCCTGCTCGTTTCCTTAGAGTGTGCCAGGCAGTAACTAGTCATATGTAGGTTGCCCTTGTGTGTAACTTAGATGTGTTTAGATGTGTGTGCCTTTAGTACACACATAACATCCCAGAACAGAGAGAATCCTGTTTGTAACAGAGAGACCCTGAAGGGCCCAGTCATCACGGGCCCCTGCAAGGTGACTGAGCACCTTGTCTTAACCATTCCAGTGAGATGACTCAGTGGTTAATCTGAGCATTGACTTAACCGCCATGTCAGAGGCAAGGACTTCAGATCCAAAGAGGGTCAGACCTTTGTTCCGGCAAGGGAGGAAGTCACTCCAGTCTCTGAAGCCTGAGCATTGCATGCCTTCTCAACCTGGACCATTAGGTGCTCAGACTACTCCAGGGCCTCCCTAGCCTGCCCTCTCCAGCTCCATGACTTCAGTTCCCTCCCTGTTGGTGTTCCAGATGCTGTGATACTGCCAATGGGGAGCCAGACTGCAGCAGCCTCGAGAACCCAAACAGAAGCTCGGCTCACAGCCCTGGCCTCGGAGCTGAACCAGTTCTCAGCATTTGTTTGCAAGATTAATGACTGATACAAAATTGCTTCTTCACCTTGGGACCAGAAAATCTGGAGAATACCATGTAAAAGCCTCATGAATATTCCTTAAGGCCATTCCAGCCATCTGCCACACCCTCTGTCCTCTGACAACCGACTGTAGGAGCCTCATGTTTGTCCTCATATCCTTGCAAGGCCAGGGGGACACAGTGGGAGACAGGCCTGGTTTTGAGGTATAGAAGAAATTGAGTCCCCTCCTCCCCGACGGCTTCACTAGTCACTCTTCTTGGATACGTGGAGAAAGATGGTGGTTCGAGGCAGCACCTGCTGCTTCCCTCACGCTAATTCCTTTAACAGGCAGAAGTTAGGGGCTACAGGAATGGCTCCATAGGTAAAGGGTGTGCTGTAGAAGCACGTGGGTCTGAATCTGGATTCCCAGACACCACATAAAAATCTAGGTAGTGACAGTAAATGCCTGTAACCCCATGCTGGCTAAGACAGAGACAGGCAGATCTGGGGTGCTCAGTGCTGGCTAAGACAGAGACAGGCAGATCCTGGGGGTGCTCAGTGCTGGCTAAGACAGACACAGGCAGATCCTGGGGGTGCTCGGTGCTGGCTAAGACAGAGACAGGCAGATCCTGGGGTGCTCACTGAACAGCTAGCAGAGGCAAAAGACCAAGCCCTCTGTTCAGTGAGAGATTTTTTTTATCGTAAAATAAGCTAAGGTGGGGCCCTGAAGAGATGACTCCGTGGTTAAGAGAGTTTGCTTCTCTTGCAGAGGACCTGTATTCTGTCCCTAGCACCCATGTGGTGGCTCATAACTATCTCTAGGTACCAAGTATATGCATGGGTCACATACACTCAGGCAAACACTCACACATATAAAAATAAATAAATAAAGACTTCCAGATTGTTTAATAAGACGAAGAGGCTTAAGACTCACTGTTGAAAGCACGGGCTGCTCTTCAGAGGAACCAGCACCCGCATGGCAGCTCACAACCACCTGCAACTCCAGTTCTAGGGGTCTGATGCCCTCTTCAGACCTCTGTACATACTGTATACATGTGGTAAACATACATACATACATATACATACATATACACATACAAACATACATATATACATACATACATATACACATACAAACATACATACATATACATACATACATACATACATACATACAAAATATAACTAAACCTTTCAAAATTTTTAAATAAAGTGAGACAGGTTTGGTGATGCACACCTTTAATCCCACCAGTCAGAAGGCAGAGGCAGCCTGTGAGTGCGAGGCCAGCCGGGTCTACATAGTGAGTCCAGGATAGCCAGAGCTACATAGAGAGGCCTTATCTCAAAAATAGTGAAGAATGGCAGAGGAGGATGCCTAGTGTCAACCCCTGGCATCCATGTTTATAAGTACACACACACACACATGCACAAGCACACACACACTCATGTACACATGCACACACATATATGCACATGTATGCACACATACATGTACACAC